>JAQGBH010001616.1:0-30761 GCA_034698265.1 Sminthurinus aureus | reverse complement strand
CAAAAATGGTGATTTACGTATGTATATTAGGAAGTTGACAACACTGCACAGGTCTGCCACCCTGAGATGACAGAACTGGGCACTAGTAACTACCTGATAAAGATTCAGATCCCTAGGTCAAGCCAAAAAAGTGTACGGCGTGTTTCAAGTTTTTTGCTTTGAAATTTAGGTATTTAGGTATAACTTTACGGACATTTTTACATTTTTGTCATTTTGTTTTTATTTCATAAATTTTTCGGGATTAAAAAAATGAATGCATAAAAGAAGAAAGATTAACATGCACATACAAAACGGGAATTTTTATCCACTGACGGGTAAAATCCTAATCTGAGTGAATCACAGAACAGCTAAACAATTTGCGAGTTTTGAGGAAGAAGGATGATGACGACTACGCGAACAAATGAACCCGTGGTTCAATTTGCAGCTTATTCTTTTTATGGCAATTCTGGAATCAAAATGAAACATAATAAACACAGTACAAAATTAAATTTGATGGACACGTTTATTTGCTTAATTGGGTACAGGATTAAAAAAACATACTCGGAAAAGGGTTGTGGTTGCAGTTTTATTTACCTGGGGGAACAAAATATTGACAAAACGACTCGTGATTTCCGCATACGAATTACATTGGCAAACGGGTCACTTAATATCTAAATTACAAATTTAACATAATGAATTATCATTTATCATTGGCACTTGTCTCACAATAAATTAAATACATAAATCATGATTAAATATTTCTTTTCATTAAATGTTTGCGATGCAACGTACCTATGCTGTAAGTAATGTGTGAACCGGGAGGTGGAAAAAATAGTTTACACACAGGAACACTGTGAAGTTTAACTATAATAAATATGTGCTAAATTTGAAGAACTTGGATATGCTTTTCCTAATTAACGTCTAGGATTTACATTAGGATAAGCACACCAGTGTAATTGTAATTATAAATTGCGGATTTGCAAATTGCAAAAACCGTATATGAAAAAGCCGCACTTGCAAAAAATTTGCAAGGATGAGGGATGATGTGATATTATATTGTACGTGGTTATGTGTTGAAGGTATGTACATTGTACATATGAAAAACAACAACAACAAGCCTCGTGGTTTATTTCGGCTCAACAAAACCTAAATAACTGAAAAATCGAGGTCAGCAAATGCACAGCAATCCACATTGAGTCGACAAATATTTAAAACGGCGTCCAAATCCAACCAGATAAAGGCAAAAGTAGACAAATAAAATTGGATATTGTGAAATAATGGAACAGAATTAAAACTACTGAACGATTGTTACAAACGTCGGCGAATCTAAATTAAACTTCTTTACATTCAAATTGATGCAAAATTAGACGTTGAAACGGAATGAAAACATAAGCAATGAGCAAGTGAAAAGCGTTATAAGCGGTAGCTGCATTGTACATATTTACAAACGGCGTCCGGCTTTGTCAATTTTATTTTCTGCAGCAAAAGTTGAAAATTGGACGTACAAAAAGCAAGAACATCTTCTACACTCAAACTGTTGATATGGAGAATTGAAAACACACAGAACCGA
The DNA here is from genome assembly GCA_034698265.1 of Sminthurinus aureus. Classification (NCBI taxonomy): domain Eukaryota; kingdom Metazoa; phylum Arthropoda; class Collembola; order Symphypleona; family Katiannidae; genus Sminthurinus; species Sminthurinus aureus. The sequence continues at coordinate 29,212 of JAQGBH010001616.1, read as the reverse complement.
AAAAATTCCTGCTCTGACTAAACATTGAAAACCAATTGAAAAATCACATTTTCCAAGCCATATGAAAATGTTCAATCGTTAGAGTATATATAAATATAGAGACGAAATGGTCTTTGAAAATCAAAAATTGCATTGAAAAAATATCCTAAGACCGCCTCCATTGTCACGACTTGTTACGGATAAGAAATTACATAATTTCCCTATCAACGCATTTTTTTCAAATTTTTTATAATGAAAGCCATTTCATTTAGTACCATTTTTGTCAAGTTGTTACGGGAATCGCAACATTTTTTGGATTTCTTATCCGTAACAAAGAAAAACAGTTAAGAAGATTTTTCTGAGGCGGAGACTAACCTTTCGTATCTACATTTTTAAATACTCTAAGGTTCAATCTGAATTCAGACCTTTTAAATATTGACATGAAAGATGTGATTATTCGACCAGAAAGAAAACTGATTTGCAGAGAACTCTAAACGATTATGCATTGACAATTACAAACAAGTGAGTGTAAAAAACACAAAATCCTTTGGATATTTTGACCGATCCCCGATGCATTTCAACTGTGGTCTCGCAAAATTTTTCGGTTTACTGTAAAAAATGTTCTCAAAATGAGCATCAGCACCACTGGGTTATTTCAGTTCATTCAAGCAGAAAGCTGCGAGCAGATCTTTCACGGCCTCTGGAGGGTGATGAAACCAAAATGAGCCACTGATTCATGCAACTATTTTGGTCATTTTTCGTTTTCGAGAGTGACTAATTTATTAGGCACTGAACATTTAGATTTTAGATTTGTTTTAGTTTTTTTAAAAGTCCCATGCCTAAAGTCAAAAGTCACAAGAATTTTCTCACAACTTTGTTTTGCACTTCAAACTTTGACTGTTTTCAAACACTCAAAGTTCAAATACAAAAGCAAAAGGCTATTTGTGAACTCTTTGTAAAATATAAACAAACCCAAAAACCGTAGCAACGGAAAACAATTAACCTTATTACCTGAAATTTGCGCGTTGGGACATAAATCGTGATTGTAGCTGAAAGCCTCATTGTTACCGAAATTGGTTTTTTGCTAAAAATACTTTGATGTACCGTTTAATTCCCAAACGAGTCTCTGCTTTTGAAAGATGACCGGAAAACTGTCAAAAGTTGACTTGAATTTCAATTTTTGTATTTTTTCTGATAAAATTTGCTCCTGAGAGAAGCCAAAGTAACTTTCGCAGACCAAAAAATTAAAATTATCTGCTCTTTTGTGCTCGTTCGCTTGGTACAATGTTTTGGAATTTTTGAAAAATTCCAACTGCTTCAGAAAAAATCTTAAAGGGAATGCAAATTTAATCCTCGTGCTGGGCAAAAATGTTTCTCTCTGCATAAAACTTTTTTATTTGGGCGATTTTGGATCTGAAAAAAAATCACCAGGATGTAAAGTGGCCACAAAAGACCGATTCCGGAGATAACCCTAGAAAAATGCATCATGCCGAGATAATAAAAAATAGGGACTGATTTTGACCTTAGGGTAACAACAGTCTATATCTACTTTTTAAAATTTTCATTTTCTGGTCAAAAGTATCCAAAGAAAAATACTGTACACTTGTGACTTGTGAGAAAATAGTACCAAATAATAATTTTCCAAATAAAAATCCTCGATTAAATGACCACGATGAATAATCCTTGTTGACAAGATGAACAAGAATATAAATTTAGGAATAAATAATATAGTTTAATTTAATTTTGTTCCCACACACCAGAACCAGAACCAGAGAAATAAATATCTCACAGCTTAATTTTTATACAGGGTCTTAAAATTCTCTGCAAAAACCTCACAACCAACACAAGAATTTCAAGTAAATTAAACCAAAAACTAGGTTTGTAATTTTTACAACCAGCCTACAACAATAATTAACCGGCAGAAAACGGAACACCGGTAAAAATGTTAGCTGTATCTGTTTTACTTCAAATTTTACAGTAAACTTAATTTTCAAAAAAAAAAGATATATTTACTTACAAATTACAAATTGACTGAACGTGTAGTGTGTAGTTTGTAGTTTATGAGTCTTAGAAAAAAAAATACCGATGTCACTATTCACAATTCACTGTACTTACACAAGACAGAAGAGGAGGAACACAAGAATTGAAATTCCAAATGCACAACACTTGAAGTTACATTGAAAATTGAGAAGATAAACACAACAATATAAACAATTGGAATGTAAAACTGTGTTTTCTCCCACTCCTTCATTCAGACTTTAGACAATTTCATTCTGCCACACATTCCCTATTCACTCATTCCTCAGTCACTCATTCAATGAGAGAAACAGAACAATTTAGTTTTGTCAATGACTATTGTGCTCCATAAAAGCACATCTTTTTTTTCAACAGTGGGTGTGTGTTTTTTATTTCAATTTCCAACAGAATGAATTGATTTTAAGTGTGTGAAAGAACAAAAAAAAATACATAAATAAATAATAATAAAATAAAATAATGGAGAATAAATGAGACACGAACGGAATGGTCTGTATTGTCAGTATTATAATTTATAATACGCTCTATACACGATACACAATAAACACTATATACTATATAGATTATCTATATCTACATTATTATTATAAGAAGTACGGTTTGTTGTTTTCCACTATTTACTTGTTACTCGTTACTCGGAATTCCACAGAGCTATTAACTTTACATTATTTAGAATTTAGACTACATTTATGCAAAAAGAAGAAGACAATACATGGATAATGTATAGTGTATAGTACACCTAGATTCTAGAGTAATTATTCAAATATGTAAAGTATTCCTTATGCATGCATATAAAATTATTATGTAGTTAGTTGTAACGATAGGTATTAGGCATATTAGTATATTAGTATTTTACCTCAGAATCGGAGCGACCTTGACCAAGAGTCATTTCAGCATCAGCCCAAGAAGATTCACTCAAGCTAATATCACTCATGTCAGGTTCAGCTGGAGGAGGAGGAGCAGAAAGTCTGAAAAGTATAAAGATTTGGCAAACCAATTGTTTTAAACAAGAAACCACAGTACTAAAATACATGCTCAAACCCATTGAGCTACTATTTATTTATTATACAACTAGATGGATTTTGTAGAGCTTGTCTTTAATTTGTCTATTAAGTCTCTACTCTTATTGTAAAGGTCCAGAAACTTAGGCTCTGTCGGTTCATAATCCATAAACTTACAACTTGAAATATTCTCCATTTACTAATGCTATACCCTATACCCTATACTCTATACAAAACATAAAACATATAACTACTACATATAAATAATATAGCGTACAGCTTAAGCATATCTAATATCTAATATCCATGCTCTTAGAAAAATGGATATCAATAACTAATAACTAGTAACTAGACTTTCCTATTTCCAACTTACGTCAACTTTGATAAAAATCTTGCAAGAGTCTCAAGTCGCAAGCTTTAAAACCTAATGATGCATATTCCATAATATTTCATGTTTCTTTGTGACAAGGCATTAAAGCTATGCACTATTTTTACATGTATAAATGAAGCCTAAGACTAGATACTAGATACTACATAAATTATAATATTCTTGAGAGTGAGTTTTCATAGTAAAACATTGAAAATGGAAAATGGAAAAAGTAAGGCATGAGGCTAATACTATTGTACTTAATACAAAACTAGGATTTTTTTTGGACTAACAATTATTATTATTTGACTATAGCTCACTGAGCTTAGACATGTGACTACAATTTTAACATTGAGCATTGAGGATTGAGCAGGGAGTAAATAAACATCTAGAATCTACATTACAAATTATAATATTGTTCTGTATTCTGTGTACAATAATAATAATATTATATTTTCAGCTCAATCTTCAAATCCTCATGGAATACTAAAATGTCAAGAGTAAGCTAGTGTAATCCTCCATAAATTGTGTCTTCTCTTTGTCTACATTCTAAGTAGAATTCATATACATGCCTTTCATGCCTTGAGACTTGAGAGCTGAGAGTGTGAATGTATTTACTATTTGGGTAGGATTTATTTGTCATTTGCATAATTCCTGTACTGCTGAATGTATTCATACGCCATACGTTGTAGTTTGTATTTAATTCCTTACGCATTATACATGCAGAACAGAAACATAAACACGGTTACATTTGTTAAATCCAAACCCAAAGTACACATAATTTTGAGGTTAGACTTCAGAGTTCCGAATGGTTTCCATTTTTAACCTTCTTAAATACATTTGCTTACAAGTTTTATGATGATGATACAAGGCACAAGCAAAAGGCAGCAGTAATATGCAATAAATATTACTTTTTTTCCTTTTTACAACCGCGCAAAACCGCTTAATTTTTCTACTACATGTACAATGTACAAATTACAAATGACAACCCACAATGGGAAATAAAAGTAAAGTTTAGTGTTTAAATAAAGGATAAAGAATAAAGGTCAAGAGTCAAGATGTCTAATATAATTTGTAAGTTGAATGTTTTATGGAGTAAATAGTAAACTCTTCATTTCAATTGTATTATTACTGCAGTAGAAAGTAAAAAGACGAGGTGATCTCAAAATGTCTAATGTCGTATAAAAATGGAATAGATCTAAACTTTTATGTTGACAAATTGTCAAGACACAAGGCTTTTTCAGATAAAATATTCATGTCATTAACAAATGCAGAATACAAGTTCTAAAATAGATAAGAATAATTTAATACACATTACATATTTAATACCCACTATCCGTTTTTTGATTACTCGATATTCAATATTCAATGCTCAATGCTCGATAATTTGATAGGTATAAATAAAATGTCCAATGTCTAAGGATTCAAGACTCAAGTCTCAAAACTAATCGCAAGTAGAGGACAAACCACATAACACAACACCACACCCAAGAAATTGTAGGGGTGGCTGGTCTGTTCATTGTTCATTGAGAAAAATTTTGCATATCGCACACTACAATTTATATTGATAATTGTTGATAACTATAATAGAAATGCCGCTCCTCTTATATTACCGATCACCGATACATGTGCAATGTGTACTGTACATTAGGCACAGACCGTTGACGTTCAATGTTCAACGTTCAGCGGTGTATGAAAGTAATCAATCAATTTTAAACCTGTGGGTTGTACCCACTGCAGATCCATCGTATAGATACTAGACACACAATGCACATGATGCATTGACTTTTTATACTCATTATATAATATTGTTGTGCAACAGTAAAAAAAATGTCTAAAAAATCTCGACACTCGACATGACATTCACAAAGAAATGAACAATTTTTCTCATTTTTTTCACCCAAATAAATATCACATATCAAATATTACTTGTTACTTGAAAAACCTAGGAATAAACAAATCATGTGGATATGGATTTGGATTTGGTTGGATTGCAAGAATCAAAACTCTTGAATGTATCACAAGTAACACAATTAATGCCCAAAGCACGTGTATCACTAAGATTTTTGCCGCTGTCAGCAGAATAATTTAATCCTGTAATTTGTATTGATTTTGGGTTTGGAGGTTTGAGTTGCGAGTCGGCCGTGCTACTGTCAAAGGTATTCTAAATTCTACTGTGCATGCAAATGACCCCCAAATGACCTATATCACCCAGTTTCACATAGTCACATATCACAAAGACTAAAAGACACAATTATACTCACGTACACTCTAGACTCTAGACTCTAGACTACGCCGCAGAAACTACAAATTGCACGCAAAACTCTATTTCGTGTGTGTGACTTGTGATTTGCGATAAGCTCTACATTCTACATTCTACATTCTAGAGTCTTGATTCTAGATTCCACATGTTTTTCCATAATTAAAAAAATTGCTTACATGAATCAGCAATAATTCAATTAGAATAGTAATAAACCTAATGAAAATTACAGTTTTTACAATATAAATGAGACAAGAGACATGAGTAATAAAACTTACCGTTCAGCACTCATTTTGGTGGCTTTTCTCTTTTCTCCTTGTTGCTTTTCCCAAATTTTAGTAATATTAGACAGTATTTAATTTTCTAGTCTAAATTCTGGATTCTTGATGCTGGACGCTGGACGCATTAATCAAGCCCAGTTACCAGTTATGACTTGAAACTTGACGCTGACCTGAACTTTTCAATTGAAGAAGCGAAGCGTAATGTCCATTTCCCATTTGAGACAATAATAATAATGATAAAAATTGTACATAGGCAGTAGACAGTAGACGGTTGATTCACAAAACACAAAACACAAAAGGCGTGTAAACGGAAAACGGGAAATCCTGCACCATGAAACGCATACGCCGGTATTTTTTATTATGTTTTATATCATTTTATTCAGTATTATTATATTCGCCAACCACCAAGTTTAACTTGAACCTGTTGTATACAGAAGCTATAACAATGTGCGGTTTTAACGAGTTAACAAGTTTGTAGAGAATTTTATCAAACTGAGTTTGGCTTTTGAGGACGCTGTTCACAATTCACAAGTATAGAATGTAAAACATTATTATTATTATTATTATGTCTATTTCCACTGTTGACTGCTAGAACATGATCCTTTGTTTCTGTAAATGTTTGACAAAACAAGGAGATCACCAGGGGTCTTCTGTTTTCTGTTTTATACAGGTTTACACTTTACACTCTTTCTGTATTGAGGATTGAGGCTGAATGATTTCATTAGAAAACCTTTGCAACAATGATATAAAAAATAGCCAACAGTCTTCAGTTCTTTAATCAACAGTTAATTGAAATTCTGTATAAATTTGAGTTTTGAACACGCAGAAATATATCTGATAACAGTAAACAGTAATAATAATATTTTATAATTTTTAATTATTTATAACAAGTCATCACAGATTCAAAATATGAAATATTCAACAGTATCAGGAATAATAAATGCTTCACGTTTCCTTTTGAATATCCACAGTGAAGAAATATAAATGTATCAACTATCAACGTTAATGTCTTAATTATAAAACATTTCAGAAACGGCAATTCATTGTTATATCAGTAATCAGTAGCACACTTTTTATAGCACCGCGTCGAGCTGAGCCGAGTCGGATTAATTTATGTAGTAATTTTCTTTTCCTCTTTACATGCTCACTGTTCACTGCCCAATGCCCAATGCTCACTCTTCACTCGTTATTCGTTACTGCTGAACCCACCAACCACCAACTCTCTGGTGAACTACAAAGTAATTACAAGGGAAACAATTAATGTTGTAAATTATAATATTGTGAATTTTCAAGAAGCAAGGAGCAAAAATGTAGAGTAAAAAAACGAGTAAACAGTAGACGGAAGAAGTTTGACATAGAAATATATTCTACAATGTGCAATCTGTATTCATTTATTTATTTCCTTTGCTCCTATTAACTACTCTAATATCAAATATCAAATACCAGCTACCACACGATGTGTCTGTTTCTTTTTCTATATCAGAATTTATATCTTGAATTTCACTCGTGCTTTTTATTGATGTGCATTGTTGTTAATAATTCCCTGTTTTGTATTTACTATAACAAAAGTAACTCACTACAAGATGTATGTATGCAGTATGCAGTAGGTAGGTAGTTTTTAGCACTTAACAAAGACTCATCTGGCTCTTCACAAGTCACAAGTTCTTCACAACTTGAAAAGTTCCAACGGGAATGTTAAATGAGATTATGACAGAACTCTGCTGTGAGGACTCTAATAAATTAATTAAAGAGTAAACAAATGCCGTAAGTTCTATATGTACAAATGTACAGTGCATTGCAATGTACAATGTGCATGGCACATCTCTTCTATCTCGTTGCGTATCTCTGCGTCTAAAAAAATCGAGCTTTCTCTATAGAATAAAGTCTGTTGCCTTATACGTTATAAGTTATAAGCGACATTAATACTATTATGTAAAATACAAAATACCTCTATGGTTTTTAAAAGCATTATGATATTGTATATTGTGTATCATTTTATTTTTGTCGTCAGTATCAGAAATATCAGAATATTCCATATGCCATTACTGGTACAAACAGAAGCTCGATAAAAAATCGAAGGGAGTAAAGTCCTAAAAAATCCTATTATCTCTCCCGTTTTTATTGCTTATATATCTTTTTCTACGCTTTAAATATAATTAAATACTTTTATCTGTCGGTAGATTTGAGCTTAGAATTATCATAGAATCGAAACTCAAAAGTCGAAAGATTTATAATATCATAATATATTATAGTATTTTTTTCCTACATCATGGGTCATGTGTATATCAAATCCTACTAAAGAACAAAGGATTAGGACTTGAACTTGAATTTTAAATTTAAAAGAGATCAAAGGATTTTCAATTATCCTACATCCTATATCCAATGCCCTTATGTTTACTTTCACTCGTATAATATTTGTACTCCCAACTTTATAATATGCTATGATATGATGGAATGGATTGGATTCGGACACAAATTATATCAAAGAGCTCATAAATTAATTTTAACGTGTCCAATTTTTAACGTTTGACTTTGACTCGGAAAACTATAATCAATAAGCAACGACGAGTTGATAAAAATACACATATAACATGAAAAAATGCACATATCTACAACAATCCTTGTTTTCTTGTTTATTCTACACATATGTCATATGTACTAGTTCAAATACAGACATTCCTATATTTTCTGTTATTCATAATATATGTTATATTTGTTGCTGACTTGGCTTGTTTCCGTTTTCGTTTTCATGTTTATCCTTATCTTTGCCTTTGACATTGAAAATTGGAAACTGTCCAGTTTATCTACAGTCCACATAATTTATTCAATCTTTTTTACTTATATAAACAAGAAAATTGAATTAAATTGCAACAACAAAATAACAATGTACTTGTGAAATATTCACGAAATGCATGCATTCACATTCACATTGAAGCTGTATCTTTCCAGTTTCCACTCCTCTTATTATTTATTATCAAATGTCAAAAGCAAATGAGAGAAAATCCTCCCAATTTATTTTTATTCTGTAAAAAAAAAAACAAAAATAATAAATTGAATGAATTATGAATGAGATTAAAAATAAAAAATCACACTCACGACTTTGAAGGATTCTGGATTAGGATTCAGAATGACAAACTTGAGCTTGAGGATTCAAAAGAGGTGATGACGAGGATCTGCGACATAGCTTGATTTAAAATGTCATTGTAATGTGTACGATAAATTTTACGTTCAACTTTTGAATTTTCAGAATTAGTAAATTGTACATAAATCACGGCCCTTCATTCGTATGATGCAGAATGCAGAATATTAAAAGATATTATCAATAACAACAATAATACAAATCCCCTAAAATATTCAACTAGTTTATTATTTGGTTAATCATGGAACTGATTTTTTTTATTAATTTTTCGGTCCAGTGTGAGTCCGATTTTATAGTAAATTGAATTTACGTTGTAGTATTATTTTTAATACTATTATTAGAGAAACTGAGCGTAAAATCTAGAATCTGGAATGATAATAAATTTAATTGAGCATGGGAAATGGGAATGTAATGGAATTACTAAGACTTCATATTTCCTCTCCGTTTTTATACGTATGGATTATTCGTCCAATTACTAGTTTCTACTTTTATATCACGACTGGAGTTTGTAGATAGATCAACTCATTCAACTGGAATATCAAATATCTACTTGGTATTTATGTACAATAATATATTATTTTACACAAACTATTTTATTTCTCTGTGTTTTGTCGGTGATTGGCGTGTATCGTGTGTCGTGTATGTAAAATGAGGAAAACAGACTTGTAATTATTCTTGATAATAAACTGGTTTCTGGTTTTCAACTCCTCTTTTACGTATTCACATTTCAGATATTTCCTACACTTTTCCTATTTGAATTTGAATTCGGATTGGGAATTGGGAAATGACACACATAGGAAACTTTCACTTGTTCACCACTATATTCGTATATGGCCAGAGACAGTAGACAATATGGGTAGTTTTCCTTCCGAGAAAGTCCTGAGTTTACGGTTTACACGTAGTACACGCCACTCTGCTACAATAATATGACTTTTGGATGAGAAAGTTTGTCATGGTACAAAATACTCAACCTACTTGAGGCTCTCAAATACAGAATACAAGTTCCAGGCATGTATATTCGTATAAATACATGCATATTTGAGTACTTCATTCCAGACTGTACAATGTACAATGTAGAGTCTAGAGTACATTACAAAAGCAGTATAGAGTATAGAGTATAGAGTACAGCGTAGCAGCAGTCCTGGTCGTAGTCGTAGTACTACTGTGGTTCAGAAAAAACATACGGAGATCATGCGTAATTTTGCTTCCTTGTGGATCGATATAACACTGAAGCAATTCAGTTCCACAACTCCCGAGCTGAGCCTCTTACCCTGGATTTTTTATGGAGCAACAAGGCTGACTCATACTAGAAACTACAATCTACAGTCTAGAATCTAGAATCTAGAATCTACATACTACACACAGACGCAAACCCGAACCGGATCGGCTCGAGCTGTCGCGGGAAAAATTCATCCATCCATGTGCTACAGACTACTCACTACTCACAGTGTGCAGACACCATACACAAGACAAGGCACAAGACATAAGACGCAGAGTATTACATAAATAGTTAAAGGATACAAAATACAAGATACAACTTTTTCCTCATCTTCTTTTCAATTCCCTTTTTCTAATCGCACGTCTGTCTCGAGTCTCGAGTCTCGAGCCTCGACTACTTTTTATTGTATTAGTTTCTCACTCGCTACTCAAACACTTTAATCATACCGCTTTTTATTGAGACTTGAGAGTTGAGAGCTGCAATCTACAATCCACATTCCACATGCTGCATAATGTATAATACATAATAGATTATGCACAACGGGTATGTGTAAGGGAAAATTCAATCTTAATTTAAAAATCAACCTCAAACTCAACATCAATACACTTAGAATTCGATAGATCTGTCCGTAGTCCGTAGATCCATCCATCAAAATGATTCAATTCCAAAATATACTTTATCCTCTTCTGCCTGGTTCTTGGTTCTGCTGCTGCGGTTTATGGTTTACGGTTTGAGTTTTGAGTTTTGGTGAAAGGTTACGCATGAGGCATGAGTTTTAACATTTATTTATTTCCATTTCCTAAAACCGGAACTCTTCATTTCTTCATGCACCGAGCATCGAGTATCGAGTATCGTAGTACAGAGAATAGTGTAGAAATGTAGAATGTTTATTTCTATGCAGGTAAAATAAGGAACGGTGTGGCATTTCATGTACCTTGCATTTTGTATCTTATATCAAATTTAATATTATACTGAGGAAAAGTTTGAGAAGAGTTGAATGCCTTCCAAATTCCATGTCTAATACTTAATACATGTGTAATTTCACTAATGTGAGGTAATGTAGTAATAAACCATGAATATTTTGAATTTTGAATAGTAATCAAAGTAATAATAATAATAATAGTAATCTGAGGCTCATCCTTAAATTACATAAACGTTTGATATTTGATACATGCCCTTGCACAACTGTAGACTCTAGACTGTGGATACATCTAGCATCTAGTATCTAGTGAATGCCAATTTTGAATTTTGACACATCTCCGAAAGTATCTGAAGGAAATGGAAATGGAAATTTGAAAGGAAGGAAAATACGTACACGTTGAACAACATGATATTCTCTACTCTCTTGATAGAAAACTGTACAACGGATATATTTAGAGTTTAGAGTTTAAACTTGGTTGGAACTTGGAACTTTTGTTGAGACCCAGGCCATAACGGTATTGCATATTAATGTTAGGGCTTAATATCCATTATCCATATATGTTTGAAGTTTGTACGGGACGGAGAACGGAGTTGGAGGGTTCATGTGAAAAATAACATATAATAATAGGCATCAACATAGGAATATTATTATTATTATTATGCTAGTGATATGAGTGTATGAAATATGATGGTTGATGGTTGTTCAGGTAAAAATTTGAATGTCCTGCAGCATATTTGTTCTTGTTTTAGTCAGTTCTCTTTCTGTCTTAGTCACCGGTCACCGTACAACGTACAGTATCTGTACAGCACAGAGTGCATAGTATTACACTATAAATTATGACAGACATAAGACGTTGATGTACTAACTGCAACGATAATATTCGTATATTATTATACGTTCACATCTGGTTTTGTTAAGGTAGGATTTCCTTTGGGTATTGTTGTCAGTTGCCATTTGGCCCCTACTGTACAAGAATGGTGAGTATCGAGTAGTGAGTAGTGACAAGTGAGCAAAATCAGAATTACAAAGTACGAACCACAGTATACTCGAAAATCTCAAACTACAAACTACACTATACTCTACACTCTATACGCAAACAAAATAATATAGTTATATAGACTGCTCCAGAAATTATACAACAGACAACAGACTCTGCAAAAAAAGTGGTACCATACAACGTAAAGGTATACGCAACTTGTAACGTACAACAAAACACAGTGAGTGACTCAACAATAGGGCAGATGAGGAGGGTTTTAAGTATATCAAGCATCAAGCAGCACAACAATACTGACTGACTAACGACTGACTGTAGACTGTACTCTGCACTGGACTGGAGTGATCCAAAAGGATACCGTGCAAAAGTGCAAAGGAGGAATAAGATAAAAAAAAACTATAACATGTGCACAAAAAAATTAAACCTTGAATATTTCAACTGTTGTCCTATGTTTAGTGTATAATGTACATTGTACATGCTGTATGATAGCGTTTCACAGTTTTGTCTTGTTCTGTGCTCTGCATATATGGAAAAGCTAAAAAGTAACGAACAAGGACAGAGTAACCACCACTAAAACGGCTTGCTGTTTTCGTTTCTTGGAAATTGTGTACGGTGGACGATGTACGAGTTATGAGTCGGAGTGAGGAATGCTTTTGTTATATTTCTTTGCACAAGTCTATTTTCTGCAGTGTTAAAGTAGTAGTAGTTCTGGACACTTGATTCTCCATTCTCAATTCTCAATTCTCCATGCTCTATAATAAATAATACATATTGGGTGTGTTCTTCTTGTTTTTATATTGCTCTATAAACTATAAACTATAATATATATTTATTTTCTTGGTACGATTAAATTCCTCGTCAGTCATTTTCTAATTGCTGCTTCACAGATCAAAGAGTACAGAGTTGTGTGAGTCATAAACTAGAGGCAATTTGTAATTCGCATAATATCTCTATGTATATTTTCCCTTCAGTTTAACTCATTCCAATCTGGAAGGCAGATCGACTTCGACACTCGATACAAACACAGAATAAATTTAGTTTAGCTAATATTTTTGAAAAGTGATTGATTTTCTGCATTAAAACTTCCACTATCGTGTATCGTGTGCTCGTGTGGTGTGAGAAATTGAGTTGTGAATTGTATATTTTGGCTTTGAAAACACCATTTATTCAACCATTAATAAAAGTTGGCTTTTGGCTGGTTCCCAAAGGAAAACTAGATAATATTTTCAAAGCAGCTAGAGCTAGACCACTGACGAATGACGAATAAGTGTGGTGTTTAGTGTTTGTAGTTTAAATACATAGTTTAAATTTTTTACGCTGCAGTTTACATATAATATATAATCATTTAAAAATTGCAACAACTTTCCCTTTTTCTATATGCAGAAGGAGTGACCAATACATTGCACTGCGAGCTACAAAGTACTGCCAAACTAACTCGAGGAACCCCACAAACGAGCATTAACTAAGTAAATCTACACATAAAATATCTATATTATATATTATACATTACGACCTTCTGTCTTATACTTTGTATACATGTGTAATACAAGGGAAACAAGGAACAAGGGAAAATGTAAAAATTCCTTCCCCCTTCACTTCCATTCTCTTCCCCTTCACATATCACTTGATATACTAAGGCTAAAACTACATCTACATTTTCTGTATTACAGGAGACTCTAGACTCTAGATTGTAGGTTGTAGATATACAAAGACAAGGGAGCAGAATGAACTCGTCTAATTTAAGGTAAGCCTTTTTCGTCATTTTAATTTGTCTCCGTTAACTAATTAATTAATTATTATTTAATACGGTGATAATACTGACTACAAATTACAAGTGTCTCATCAATGTACTTTTTCCCGTTTGGTTTGAATCTCTCCCAGCAGAAAGAAGAAGGAATTGCTACTACTTGTAACAATATGGGTTTCTCTCACAATTTTGAATCTTGCCACGTGCGTTCAAGGGAAGAAAGACAAAGACAGTGATTATCCTGAAGCAGAATCGGAACTCACGTTTAAAGGGAATGCTTCACTTGCAAGTGAGTTGAATCTTGACTCTTGACTTTTACGTCTTAGATCTCTGATTTTATAATAAATCATAACTCTTGTTGTTATTTGTTATTTGAGGAAAGTTTATTGTTTACTATTTACTATTTACCCACATGGCTAATTTAAATAGTCAACAAACAAATGAAAATCCATGTGTAATTTCAAATGTGTTTCGTTAGCACTCCTTACTTGTTCCTCCTTTTGAATACTGAATATTGAATATTTTATCATAAATCACAAATCACAAGTAAAGCTCTTACGTCTTACGTAATGAATCAATGACCGTTCACCGTACACTGAAAATTAAAGCGGAGATTCTCAATATTTACTGAGAAATAACTGTAGAGTGGCCATTTACAGTTGTATGAATATAATTAGAAATTAGATACACCTGCAAAAATTCACAGATGAAACTGATTGGAAATTGTGCTAATTGCTAATTGTGGTCAAATGTTTTCATTTTTCACAGATGTCCACGCTCACTCAAAGGTGGTTGTGTGCTACGTTGGGACTTGGTCCGTTTATCGAAAAGAACAAGGAACTTATGACCTGTTGCAACAATTCGACCCAAAACTCTGTACTCATTTAATCTACAGTTTTGCAGGGCTTGACAATGAGACCTCTGCAATTAAACCTCTAGATCCTTTCCTCGATCTCGAAGATGACTATGGAAAAGGTATTTGTGAATATTAATAACATAAATAAGCGAAACTCAAAACTCAATCGTAAATCTTTGGATTCTAATTTGCATTTCATAACAATAATTAATGGTGAATATTATTTACAAGTTTATTTCTTTTATCTTGTATTTAATTTTTTTTCCAGGATGGTTCAAGAAAACTACAGCACTAAAGCAGAGACATTCCCACCTCAAAGTTCTCCTCGCCATTGGCGGTTGGAATGAGGGCTCTGAAAAATATTCAACTATGGCAGCAGATCCCAGAAAGAGAGAAAAATTTGTTCAGAGTGCACTGGACATGGTCAGGTGAGACAAGCTTCAACTTATTATCAATTATAAATGAACGATGCACAAAAGTAAAAAATTATTCTAAAATACATTATTTATATAAAAGGACATAATTTATTTTTCATTTTATAGAAAATACGATTTCGACGGTCTAGATTTGGGTACGATTTTATTTACATTCCGGATTTCCCATATTCATTTCACTTTCAATTTTCAATTATTTATTGGTGATTGACAATAATTAAGAGTTATTTTAATTGAAAAATAGATTGGGAGTTTCCAGCAAAAAGAGGAGGAAGACCTGAAGACAAGAGATATTTTACAATTCTCGTCCAAGTATGCAAAACTTACAATTTACAATGGACAATTATAAAACTGAGTACTTTAATTTTGTAACAGTGACTTTTTTGAGCTGAATTGACTGGACAATTTCTTTTTCTTTCCTACTTTCTTTCACAGGATCTGAGGAATAAATTCGACAAATATGGACTTTTACTCACTGCAGCAATGGGTGCAGGACAAGATACAGTGGATTCATCATATGAATTGAAAGAATTATCTCGACTTCTTGATCACATTCATATCATGTGCTACGATTATCATGGTATTTTATTACAGACTAAACTCTAATTTCTAGATTCTAGAATCTAAATATTATGTACTTTAAAAGTGTATTTGATTTTATGTTTAATTCTTTTATATAAATACTTTTATCTACAAAATTTATAGGAGCTTGGGATAAAAAGAGTTCTCACAACGCACCACTATTTGCTGATGGATTAAGTGTAGAAGAAAGTGTCAACTATTATATCAAAAAGGGTGAGACGCATAACAATTTTGAATCTTGAGTTTTGAGTTCCATAACTTCATTTTTAATGCGTACAAAATACACACTACTCAAAATTCAAAGTACTTATAATTCTCAATGTAAAATTCATTAAATTGCAGGAGCAAGTCCTGACAAACTTGTGGTTGGGCTTCCTCTTTATGGACGGTGAGTACAAAACTAAATATTCATGTACACAAACTGAAAACCAAAATGACAAAATCCTTCTACATATTATAATATAACTTATAACTATCAAAAATCAAAACTAGAAAATAAACTATTCCTACATTTAAATATGAAATATACAGAACTTTCTTGCTCAATGATCCTGATCAACCAGGCAGTGCACTGGAAAAAGAAGCACAAGAAAAAGGATTCCAAGGGCCATATACTAGAGTACGTACACTTAACACTTCGTCAGGAAATGAAAAGAAAACGAAACTTTACTCTCTAAATATCTTATATCTTGTATCATGAATTATGAAACCAAAAGGAACAAATACAAAACTAAAAGCAATTTTTGAACTCATTTTAATTTTAGGAAGACGGATTCTTGGGCTATAACGAGGTATGTCAAAAAATAATGAAAAAATAAGTAAAGCCAAATGTCTTTGCTTTGAAATTATGAAACTGCTTCGGCTTTTTTGAATTAAAACTTTATTACTCGAAGGAAACATTTAAATTTAACATTTCTCGCCTATTGTTTGTTTATAGATCTGCAAGGAATTATCCTCAAATCGAGGAATGTGGAAAACTTATTGGGATTCAGATGCAAAGGTCCCATACATGAGAAGTAGTGCCAAATTTGTGAGCTTTGACAATCCCAAAAGTCTTAAAAAGAAGGTATGTCTTTACTTGTTTTCATAATTCCTTATTTCGCATACAATCACACACTTGAGTTTTTGTGAAGCTTGTTAAAAGTAATTTATTTTCGACAAACTTGAATGTCTCAAGTCACTAATAACTACAAAATTATGGTCAAGCAAGTAGAAAAATACGTTTTATCATACTCGTATGTATTTACAAGTTACTGATACGTTGCATCCGCTCACTTCCATCTAAACGACAAGAGCTCAAGTTAAAACCCCAGGTTCTACTACGTACCAACTGAGGGCGCTTGTAAACTAAACAAAGATTTCAAAGCTTTTACACTCTCTGTAGAAGATTCTAAGATTCAGCCTTTGTAAATATAGTGACAAATATAGTGATTTGGTTTTTCACATATTATATTTCTCAGAGTAATCATTTTCATAGGATTTCCAGAAACATGTTATTCGTTCATTTTTTTGTGTAAAAAATGAACTAACGCTTTTCAACTATCAGAGGTGACAAAATACAAAATCCTATGTTGATAATTTCTAGATTCTAGATTCTAGATTTTTGAACAATGATAATTGAACATGTAGTCGGGTAAAACCCCACTGTCGACCGTTAAATAGAAAAGTACATCCAAGAAGAAAACCAAAGCTTTTTAAAATAACGGAGACGGAAAAATATAGTTAAGAGTAAAAAATCATCAACTCTCATTCAAGAATGAAAACATCCATCAAAGAATGAAAGGACATTTAGCTAAATATCCTTTGATTAATTTTTATTTCATTTCATTTGAGGATTGAGAGGAGACTATCGGCTATCGGAAATTAAAATTTACGACCTTTTTTTTGCAACATGTGCTATTTATTTAGCCGACAGAATTAGTTATTTTTATGTGTAATCCAATGAAATTTGTCGGGAGGATACAGCGTAATTTAAATAAATCTTTTATTGATTTTATCCTACGTGACTCGTATACGAGTAATCGTAAATTCTGGACGACATTGATATATTATACTTTATACACCATCCACTATAGACTATAGACAGTGTCCTTTTCCATATATTTGGTATAGCTTATAGCGTATACGTTGTATTTCGTATTACAATGAAATTCCAATTCGTCTTTCGTCTCGGTGCATTTGAATGCCGAATGCTGAAAGCTGGATTTGACTCTGACTCTGACTTTGACTGTGGATTGTAGATGTAAACAAACTACAGTGGTGGTTGGTACTGTTGGTAGTGGTGGTGTCACAGAAAAACCACTGTAAACTTTGTTGTCGCGTGGTTTTCCACAGCCTCTACTTTGTACTTTGTACTTCCACTCCTTTCTACTCTACTTCTTGTTCATTGTTTCCCTACGTATTTTGTACTTGGGTTATGGGTTATGGAAAAACAAGAACTACGAAACAAGGTTTAGAATTCAGCATTGTGATGGAATTGTCAATAAATTAAGGGATGACTTGGCCTACAAATAATCAAAAATATGGGATGGAAACTCCCTTGAATCTTAAATCTTGAGTCTCGAGTCTTGAGTATTGAATCCTACCCGAATTCGTGGCACGAACAAGGAATAAATGTACAAAAATACAAAGTAGAATTATTGCCCATTGCACAGACTCAATTTGTTAACGGCTCAATTAACTGTCCTCCGCTTCATTGGAAATGTGAAAGACACCCAGAAAACGGTAGACCCTTGTTGTCAATCCTCTATTTCTCTCTCTCTTTATTCTTGGAGAGACTTGGGTGTCAACTTTATGTACAACTGTATGAAGGAAACCACGGCAAACGTCTAATGAGCCTGTAATAAAATAGGGATGAAATTCTATTGAATTTGAATTCCTCCACAATTCAATCTTTCACTATATTCTATATTATTATTTATTATACAACTGACTCATGCATAAATACATACTTATAAATTCAGTTGTGATTACATGGCCATTTGACCTCGAAACAGGAACAAGCTAACTCAAATCTCAAGTGTACATACTCCAAGCTCCATAGTCAATAGTCAATACTATAGAGTTGAGTTGTGTTTTCCTCTTTATTTATTTGTTTATTTCCTTGGAACTCGGAATGATTAGACTTTTATTTTGTAGATACTTTCATTCAGAGTAAATAGTAAATAGTAAATACAAATACATCTCATGTATCCAAGTCCAAGTCCAATAGAAATACTAAACTCGGATACTAATGCACTGTAATGATAAGTATACATTTTACTCCTAGTTGTAGATATCTGTATCTGTATGTATCTACATTCTACGTACATATTTTTGAAAAGACACCCAGACTTTGTGTGTTGATAGTTGATAGAAATGACTCTTATTGAAAAGGCTCTCTGCATGCTTCTTTGCTGGTTTGATCCTTCCTTGTGGGTAATTACTCGTTGTCGTGTTGTGCCGTGTCAGAGCACCTACAAAACCTACAACCTACAATGTACAGCCTACACCTTGTGTGTGGTGTGATGTCGGAAATCCTAATATTGTTCTGGATTCTGGACAAAATCCCTCAAATCTTATATAGTCGCTTGTTCCTTGTTAGTCCGTCTCCCTAGAACTCGTAGACCCCAAAGCCAAAGCCAAAGAACAAGATAGAAAGAGAGAGGAACCCAAAAATCTCCAGCAGAGTTGTCTGTACACACACCACACGCCTTACATTTATTACTGCTCGTTGATAGCTTGTGCTGCGGACGTATCATTGAGATTAAATGAGATATTTATACTTGCCATGCCAAGTCATGTCATGAAATGCCATGCTATGCTATTACACTGTATACTGTATACATATGTAGTGACTAGTGACTGGTGAGGATATTATTATATAGTCGTTGTAAACTAACTACTAAATGACAAAGTTGTTGATGTTGATGGCTGAATCCTGAACACTGAGCTGAACAAGAAACAAGAACACACAGAATAATACAGAGAAATAAAGATAAACCTACATTCACGAGTCTCCAGTCTCTACAATTGTCTATGAACGTTGTACAATTGTACAATGCATCTACGTTCTACATGTATTATGTTTCTCCATCATTTTACTCTTGTCTAACTCAATCTGTTTTATTTCTTTTTTTCTTTGTTGTAGGTTGAGTTCGCCATGAATCGTGGTCTAAAAGGGATGATGGTCTGGAGTATGGATACTGGTAAACAAATACAAAATACAAATGAATGAGCTTTTTTTTTCGTTTGATTTTTCACCCACAAAATACGATATCAAACTTATAATACATAATATTGATACATGATAAAAAATTCCTTCTCTACTTTCTCCATTTCAGATGACTTTTTAGGACTTTGCGGCCCAAAATATCCACTTCTAAAGGTGAGTTTAAGAATAATATCTTTTTTCTCATTATAATTGATAGTAGTCAAAATATGGAAACCAAAAATCCTAAATCCTAAAAGTTGATGTAATTTTATTAATTATATTATTTTAGGCTATTAATCAAGCTTTGGCCACAGAAGAAGATCATAGTAAGAAGACGACGCCAAAACCCAAGAAGCCAAAGGAACCCTCATCTGCCGGATCGCTCACATCCAGCTTCATTGTGATTATTTTCGCCACAGTCGCAATCAAGATTCATTCCACCGTTTTTACCCATTAGTCAAGAAAAATAATATTAATCTTGATATTGATCGATCAGCTATGACTGAAGCTTCCACGTGTCAACTTGACAGAAGTGGACTCAAACTTTGAAATGAGAAATGAGAAGAGATTTCGTAACCGTGTTACAGAAATAGAAGAAAAAGGCTGATTCTACAATATTTTGGTTTTGTATTTTGTATATTTTGGATTTTGGATAGAGATCTTGTAGCTCCTTTTATATAAATATGTAAATATTACATATGTTATTTTTCATATTATAAGCTTGTACATTTGTCTTAATTGTTAATTTATATGTATGTGTAATACAAATACTACTAGACAAAATGACGGATAGAATAGACTTTTTCCTTCGCAGAAACTGAATAATGACAGCAAAAATTAGATACAACTACGAAATAGGAAACAATAAATTGTATTATGTAGTATGTAGTATATTTGTACATTTATTACAAAAAACGACTTAATTGCCAACACTAGTAAGTATTAAATATTAACGTTATAAATTAAAAGTGGTACTCGTAATTTTATTTGTTATTTTATTGTTTTACGGAATATTTTTTGTAAAAAAAAAGATGTGAAAGAATGACTTCTTCACATAAAAAGCTGAATTGCGGGTGGTTAAATTAAAAATGTAAAATAATTATTGTATTATTGTTACTGGAATTAGGTATTTAATAGTATATTGTGTTTTTCCATTTGAGTTGTTACTGTTTAATTTGGATGAACATGAAAAGAGAATGTGTCAATATAGCAGAAAATAGATGATAATATTATGTACATATCAGCATTTACTGCCTTTATAAATATAAGGACTAATGTATATACGAATAAAGTAATCTAGTACTGACAAATGATAGACGAAAAGCTTCATTCCAGACACCCAAGTGTTTTTGATACTCTAAAGAATTTTGTATGTGATATCACTAATGAAAGTTACAATATTTGGAAATAAAATCCACAAAAATAGACGTTTTTATAAATAAAAAACAATTTTTTCAACTACTCCACTGCATCCTTTCAATCTACAATCTACATGAATTTCATTCCCAATCAGAAATCTACTATCTACTAATTTATGATAAAATAATCAGACTACCCAAAATTGGAAATATAAACACTAAACAGGGAAATGGAGCACAGCAAACCAGTTTGAGCATCGTGCATAAATAAATTTGTCAGAACTTTGATCTCATTCAGCTCATTCTAAATTCTGATAAATTGTGTAATAATAATAATAATTAGTACCTGCAGTCTAGCACTGTGCATTCATTTAAAATATTAAACAATGTTTTTCAAGTTGTAAACAAGTTATGTGGCTCAAAATTTTATTCTGATTTTTACAGAGCTGTCATTTATTCTACTGCAAAGTTCTAATTACAGATTTGAATTATTCTCCACATGAGCATTCTGTATTTTGTATTCATGCATCAGCTTACATAACAATAACACAGCCTCTGACGTTCGATTTCATTTAATGACATAACTACACAAAATTCTACTAAAACTTCATACGAATACAGAATACAGCATGATTATTTTATAACAGTTTGTTTAAATTCCAAACATGCAAAATTGTCCAGGTTCAAAGCTGTATTTTTCATATGATTTGTGAAGAGACAGCCCACATACTTGATATTGCCTGAAGCTTGCTGGACTTTTTCTGCACACTGCATGTCGATTGTTCAGTGTTCAGTTGTATTGTACTAACAAGGTCGTTAGAATCAATACAAGCAAAAACGTTAGAATAAACTGTGGTCACATTTGGTATTTGGTTCGCGCCCTACCCACCAAATATTTAAATTTGTGATTTGTACTCCGTGCTCATACGTTCATCATTTGACTATTGACATTTAAATACAATACAATGCAATGCAATACTCAATACAATTGAACATGACTCGCTGTAAGACAAAAGATGCTAGCAAAAAAGTCATGGATTGTCGATTGAGCATTGATCGTCATAACAAAATGCAAATCACGCTGGGATTATCTGATTATATTTGCTTAGGACTAATAAAAAAGTTATTATTATTATTATATGAGGGACTTTGTTTTGCTTCTTCTGCATATCGCATGCTTATACATACAATAAACATGAGTATTACAGGTTAAACGATTCAAAGTTGATTGTGATTGTCCATGCCAATTGGTTTTAAATACATCTAATGGATTTTTTCTCCAGGTGTACATATAATGTCTAATGACGGCGTATAAAATAAAAATATTATGCTAATGCGCAAAACTGTATCAATAATCGACAATCGCCACATTTAGCGTACAAATGTTTACTCTATCAACTATCCAGCATCTAAAATCTAAATGAAAGACCTGTTGGTCCACCATGAAAAAACCCATAAATAATACACACAAATATGATCTTAAAGAGCGATAAGTGAATATTAACAAAGAGATTATTAAAATTTTTGGGTAAAAAAAGTGATTGATTATTCTTGAGTCTTGCGTCTTGTGTCTTGAGACTTGGGGATAAAAAAGTTCTTATTTTTCTTCCAGATGAACAAGTAACAGTGTATTTGTGTTTGAATCAAAATACATAGAAAAAAAACTTAGGAGTAAGAAATAAGATATGGAATAAGAATGGAGTCGAGAAGACTTAGCATGAAAAGCTCCATTCACCAGCTCACCTTGAATAATTAATAATGTGGAATTTTCAACAGCAACAGCAGCAGAAGCAGTGGAGCTGAAGAGGCAAAAATGAAGATAGGCAGACAGAGAATAGAGATGCACTGATCTCTGCTTAAGGGAATGAATGATATGTATGTCGTCAAGTGAATTGAATACAATGGCACAGAGTTTGCAACATGCAAAATGGGAGAAGCCTCTTATGTCTTATATGTTGTGTATTATGTCTTGAGAAAAAATATCAAGAAAATTACAAGAATTCAGGAAGCGTTCTAGTTTAAGTCATCGCCGACAAACATCATATCACATGTTCATAATATAATTCAATTTTTCCCTTCGTCATTCACTACTGCTGTTGCTGCCAATTGCCAATCCAATTCAATGCCCACTGGAGCTGGAGCTGTAATATAAATAGTGAACTCTCATCCAGAGACTTCATTCCAAACTTTCAGCTCATTCCAGCAACAAACAATCTTTAAACAAACCAAACCAAAACAAATCCTACAAAATCATGTCTAAGGCTATCTTGGTCGTCTTGGTAAGATTTTCAAAACTTTAAAAATCCATAATCCATTTTAAGTTGATTGAAATATCTCTTTTGCAGAGGTTCAGTTATTAAATGGAGCATTTGCTTTTCTTGTTCTTGTTTACAGCTCTTGGCCGTAGTTGCCACAGTCTGCATTGCCCAGGCTCAATACCCCGCTGGTGTTCATCCATCAACATGCCCAGTAAGTCCCCTCAAAAATTACAATTTTAGCGAAAAATACTACCGCTTTTACACCGCATTTTCAAATCGTACTAATTATTATTTTTGCACCAATTTAGAACTACCCATTCTGTAATACCGCCGGAATTGGAGCTCCAGCCGGCTACCGATTCGACAACATCAACCACCAATATCCCCCCGGTGTCCACCCAGCCGCATGCCCAAACTACCCATACTGTTAATTATTTAGCAGTAAGATCGCAGACAAACATGGAACTCGATCACCTGGCTTTTTTAAACAATACGGATACGGATACTGGATACCAAAGATTTTATATTTTATACTTTTATACAACGAAAGCAAACCAAAAATGTCTAAGAATTAAGAATAGTGTACACTGAAATCAAACTATTGTAAATGTAATATTGGCCAAAAATTCAATTTTATTCAAAAAGGCTCAAAAATCAAGTAAAAAATAAATAAATTCGCATAGTTTACTCTAAAAAGAAGTTATATTTTTGCTATCATAAAGTATTTACTTGTGTATTGTGTCTAAACAAAATGTATTTCATATTACACCTTATGCACCACTTACGACTTACGAAGGGGTTGGAGTTCACATTTCACCCCTTTGGACTCTGGATGATTGCTACTGCTCATAATTTCTCTATCATGTTGTATTTACGATTATTCAATTAGTAATGTGATATGATTAGCACAATCCCAAATCCCAAACTAGAGAATAGAGAACAGAGAATCAATTCACAGCATCATTAAACATTTACTTTTTTACATGATGATATCGTGAGGATGAGGAGCAAAGTCGAGTCAAGTGGCAGTTGGCCCTTTCATTTCATTTTTCATCAGCTAGTTACTACTTGGTAGCTCAATCCAACAGTACAACAGTGCTCTAGCCTTTTTTATTAAGAACATATGACAGAGATCTTCTCCGTCTCGACGTGGGCAATAAAATCCTGGGAGAATATAAGAGTGTGTTAATTGAATCTTAATTGGATATGATAGATGATTGAAATAAAATGCTTCCAAAGTGATTTTTTTAAAGCGCCTTCTCATTATTTTATGATGAGAGTGAAAAGAGTTCAATAACAGTGAACAGTGAACAGGGGAAACTCCACATTGAACACGAATACGAATACGAATACGAACAGATACACACAACTATATAATCCTTATGCAGATCTGTATATTATGAATATGTACGTGTGTGAGCGTTGAGTGTTGAGTTTGTACGTGTGTAGTCACTGGTAGTGAGAGGAACATCACCGATTCATGTTTAATCCGACCCAAAGGATTTTACGACTACAGGGACTTCTCTCACTCTTTACACTTTACACTCTCAACTCTTTTAACTTTTCTCATCCCTTTTTCCTTCCTTCCTTCCTTCTTTCTCTCTCATCACTTGCTCCAAGCTCACAGCACAGACGTGAAAAGAACGTCTGCTCCTGCTTCTACTTCACATGTGCTACTATAAAAATGTTCCCTTCTCCCAGTCGTACTGTGTATATTGTATATACGAGTACGATGTATCCGAATTCAACTCTGGCTTTAGCTCGACCCTCTTTCTCTTTCCAGCTCCAGCTCTCATCTCCTCCGACGCCTATAAATACACTCACACTTTATACTCTTTTTATCTACAAGTCTACTAAGGAGTGATGCTATAACTTGAAAATTGAAATCCAGATTTACTTTTTTCCGCTCTTTTCCACTTCATCTACATTCTACAGTCTACAGTTCCAGGTTGATCTACAATCCATGTAAAATATACAGTGAAAACTGAATGTGGAATGGAATGGTAGGAGAAAAATGTAGCCAAATTTAGATATAAAAATCCTCTTCTCAGCTTTTATACTTTTCAACATCATCAGGTATTTTATAGTTTGTATTTTGTACATATAGGGTAAAAAATGTACAATGTACAGCATACATTGCACATGTATGTTATACGTGCTCGTGTGTACAGTGTACAGATTTCACATAATTTCCTTTTCTACAATAGCAGAAAGCATGCATGCACTTTTATTTTTTTAATATAGAATGGAGAATGGAGGATGATGCACCTGCTCAGCTCGTATTTCTGGATTCTGGATTCTGGAGAATTCGGAGAGTTATGACAGCCAACAACCAAACCAACCAAAAAAATTGAACATTACATTTCTCTTCCATCTTCTATCGTCTATACACAAAACACAGCACACAGCTAAAACTTTGTTACTACTGACTATTTACAATTTAGTAGCTTGATCCTGGATGCTTCAGGCTGGCCGATAATATGACGATAATAAAACCCAATAAACTACAGTTAGGAAAGATGATGGAAAGGAATTATTAGAGGAAAAAATCAATGATTGAATGAAGACTCAAGACTCAAGGCAGCTATAAAACCACACACACAAAAACACCAAGCACATGACAAAGAACCAGAGGTTTTAGAATCTCTCGTCTCTCCTACAACGTACATATGTACAATGGAACAACAATGATGGTATAATAATCCGTCCAGCCTCCAACTAACATCTAAATCTTAAAACGTTTATTACACCAATTCCAATACCAATACCAGTCAAGTCCTCCACATGTCATCTATATAGTGTATCTTGTAGAAGGATAGATATATATAGAACTTTATACTTGTAACGACTGATATAAGTATAATATAAATATATTATGTATTATGTAGCTATTACAACTTATATCAGAGACACACATTTCCAAGTATTCAGAATACAGAATTCTAATTGATTTTTCAAAGAGCCTGATTGAAGACTCTTGACTCAAAAGATTTGAATTTGTTTCATGTGGAAGAGTGGAGAGAGAAGAGAAGAGAATAGAGGGAAGCGCAGGCGAAGAAAACAACGGGCAATAAAGTTATTACAGGGTTAAAGGAAGAAAAGAACAAGGAGAAGAAGTCATCCTCTTAAACGGATTTATTTTCCAAGAGTTGTAAACGTTTATGACATCCACACACAACTACAATGGAATATAGAATGCAATGCCATCAGTACTGAGCTGAACAGAAGAGGAGACAGTGCACACACGCATCTAGATTCTAGTTTCTGGATGAAGGAGGTTGTTCAAGGCGTGTCTTATCCCATTTTGTTATGACACCGCTTCCATAATACCAATTGTGGTCTGGTGTGTCCAAACTTCCAACAAGAAAAGAGAAAGAATAGAAGAGGAAGAACCAGCACAAGAACGAGCACAAGAATTCCAGTTTTTAACTATGGTTTATGTGTGTCATATAATGGTTAACTTCTATAATCTTGGCAATACACAAAACATGTCATGTTATGGATGTACACGTTGAATGCTCAATCCTCGATTCTCCATCCTATTACAGCTCAATGCTCAAATCATCATATACCCAATAAAAAATAAAACACAAAGATTTTCTACAGCATCTTGTTTTCTTCTTCTCTCCTCAAAACCTGATCCTGATCTCGGACTAACGCGGGACTCGGACTATCGCAGGTACTTAACGACAATACCTCAACTCATCATTAGATTTTAACCACGCACGTTCTTCATACTTCACCTTCCCCATCCTCGTCATCATACATTATACAATTAATGATTAAGAAGTATCAACTTGTTTCACAATTCACAAGCATCAAAAATCAAAAGTCAAAAGCCAAGGGGCCTAATAAATGAATGAACATCTCTAAAATACTAAAACAAGGATCAAGACTCAAGTATCAAACCAATTATGACTGCCATAATCTTCCAATCATTCAACTAGTTAGTTTCTTGAGAGTCGAGATTCCAGGTTTGAAAAAATACGCATGTTGAAAATTGAAACCAATTAATCCATTAAAAATTAAAATCATTTTCTACTGTATGGTAGCTTTTAAACAGCAACCAGCAATCTACTATCGTTCAGAATTCAAAATTCAGAATGATATTTATTTAATAAGTACACCTTTGAGAGGAAAGGAATGAGCGCGGATTACAATCACACTCTAAACTCTAAACTCTACAGACGCATATCATTACTTTTGATTTATTGTTGATATTATTATTATTGCTATTCCTATTATAATTCTCACTCACTCACTCAATGCCTGCCATATACCCATGATATCCATTTATGTATTTATGTCCTATGGATTAGCATCTACAATCTACAATCTACCAGCTAAAAAATTCGAGTTTTTCTCATTCCATTTTACATCTCCACTGATCAACTTCAAAGTTAAGGTAATCTACCTTTTTATCTTATTACATTTTTACGACACACACTCACATATTATGTGTAGCTACATTTTGTATTTTGTAGCATATATTATGTACGAAAGAAAATGAAATATCAAAATCTAGATACAAAATACACACACAATACTGCAGTCTACAGCCAGGTTAAAATTTAAAATAACAAATAAAAAAAAATACTTTTAACTTAAGGCATCTGCTCTGTTCAAAACACTTGAAACTTTGTAATGGATAATGGATAAATTATACGTACTAATATTCTTGTTTGCATACTGCATGCTCTTGAATTGAGTCTTGAAAAGACAGTAGTAATTTATTATTACAGTTATTATTACTTTAACTCGCATTAAAAATAATTTATAGTGATGATGATTATTTATTATTTATTATTTGTTATTTGCAATTTTAGTGTTACTTTGTGCTTTATGCTCGTTCGAAAGTCTGTTTGGATCGTTTATAGTTTTATCATCTTATTATTTGTTGAGTCGACTCGTTTTATTTTTTTTAATTAATGGTTCACAAGTTCATTCAAGATTCAAGATGTTTCATTTGCAATATGGAAATTCATCTTTATATTTCACACTCATTCAATTTTTTTCTTCTAATATTTATAATGTACCGTTTCAGTATGAGTATTCGCATCATATCATACTCAATACTCAATACACAATACTCAACAAGACAGACAGTTGATTATAAAAAAGGACGAGAAGTATAAAAAGAAATGGTAAGGGAAAAAACGAGATGATTCACAGAGATGAAAACTAAACTTCGTTGAGTTGGCAGAATTGAAGTGAACGGAAGATACTAAGATGTGTTGCTTCTGTTCTGGAGCTTTGAGCTTTGAGTCTCGAGCCTCGAGCCTCGAGCGTTGAGTACTGAGTTTATAATTAATGAAATGTATCCTGCTGATAAAAGAGTCAGGATGCATTTATCGCCGTGTAATGAAAAAATCCGAGTTGAAGCAGGCAGCGTGTGGAACGCTGTTTTTTCTTTTCTTTTCACTTTTTTCCCCATTTTGCTAGCTTTTGACTTTTGACTTTTGGTCGCTGGTCTTCGTTCCTTATACAAT
Source organism: Sminthurinus aureus (assembly GCA_034698265.1). NCBI lineage: Eukaryota > Metazoa > Arthropoda > Collembola > Symphypleona > Katiannidae > Sminthurinus > Sminthurinus aureus. The sequence goes on along the minus strand of JAQGBH010001616.1, from coordinate 100 downwards.
ATATAGGCATGTGTAGTATGTATTGTGAAAGTATCACTTTGTTTAACTTTCTATATATACTTATAGTATTCTACCGGCTATATTATATTATACTATATTA
>JAQGBH010001615.1:0-30769 GCA_034698265.1 Sminthurinus aureus | reverse complement strand
GTTATCCTTGTTCGAAAATCTTTGTACAGGAGTACATACTCCAAGCGAGTGAAGAGCCTAGAAGCTGCGCGTACACATCAATCACTTTTGACAGCTGCATTGTTCTTCCATTGTTTCATTATAGTGATGTGGATGCGGCTCTACTCATTTCTGAGGTAGAAGTCAGTGTTTAGCACACAATATTGTGTACAACACGAGTACATGTTTTAATTAGGTGTCAATTACCAACTTTTCCTAACTTCCCACTCCATATATATTCAAATTCAAATTCACATGTCAGTTGCAACAAGTTTTACTACACAATACACAAATAACAATTCGTGCACCACCAAACTTGGAAATTCATAATAATACATCATTTTGCCCTGAAATGGACAACGAGGTACTAAGATATGCAATATACTGCCATTGCTAGATAAATTAAGGTTACTCTTTTGGACAAATTCAGAGCTTTGAGCTAAATTCAAAACTCACTAAATAAACTGAGCAACAAACTACGCCGTTCCTGTCTATTATTTATTACTCTTGAGATCTATTTTTTGGACTTTTGTACTTTGAAATGTAAATGATAGTAGGCATGCTAGGATGGACTACGTATTATTTAAAGCTCAAAAACATTTAAATCATCCAGTAATAACAGAGATTACTATTAATAATTATGTTTCAAAAAATTGTTGCAACATTGAACCACAGAACCGCTCAATTGTCAATAGGCAATAGTGACGCCCGCCTACTGTCTCTTGCCTAGTACTCAACATTTTAAACAAAGAAATACCACATGAATTTTCCCTTTTCACGATTGAATAATTTTACATACATGCATTCACATTATGATCTAAAGTAAAAAATCACGCGAGGAATTATACACTTTAAAATCCACGTTGCAAATATTTCATAGAGTCTTTTTGCACAGTAACCACATGCATAAAAATACTTTATATTGAAAAGTATATGTGTGACACATATGACATACGTGTATTTACACAAATACTTACGATTAGATACTGAATGTTTGAATCGAGAAAATACCCCATGTTCTTTTATACATATACATGCATGTGGAATGTAAAATGCTCAAATGTATACACACATGTCGGAAATTTAAAAAATTTGATTCTTTTCAATACATGCAAAAGAACACATAACTTTCGACTCGTCTTTACAGTTTTATCTTTTATATCTTTTATATCCAACATCCATTTTGAGATTTCAGTTTTTAGTAGTTTATTTTGTAAACCCGAGTCTAGCCCGAGTCCTCGTGTAACTGACAATGTCGTGAACTATATGGTACATGGTATATGGAATATGGAAGCAAGAGGAGTCTCGAATCTCGAACAGACAGCAAGACAAGTTTTTGGCAAGCATTTAAATAGTATTGGTATAGGTGGTTCAGATTCCTCAAAGATCCGTAACCACAGTGAATCAGTAGGTTCCAGGCGTTGAAACAGAAACAAACTATACAAATGGATACATTCTTAAAGGCAAAAGTGTATCATGTATTATTATGACAATAGCTTGTTACTTGTACAATATGCACGTAGATCATATTATGTACACTGTACATTGTACAGCCTTTACTTCATTATCATCACATGTGAAGTGTATTGTGTTATATATAATATACATGATACACGATGATCTATCAATTCCATTTATAAATCAACCAACCTGTACTTTGGCTTGTGGCGTATGATTACATTTTACATTTAACATTTAACTATCACATCCATATACATAAAATTTAAAATCATATGCACAACCTCGCTTTAACTGTCAAACGGTAAAATCTAAAAGACGGACCAACGACCTTAAAGTATCAATGAAATGTATTTTATGATATTCTATATTTATAATACATAATAATACACAAGAGATACATTAGATGCTTTAAAAATCCTTTTAATTTAACCATATTGGCGTCAACTACATTTCCCTATAGACTATAAAGTATACAAAAGTAACATAATATATTATTTATACTTTATACATACATGAGACATGAAAACGAGGTCATCAAATACCGTCGTTCATACTCACCGTAACTTTGCACGCGTGAATTCTACTACTATCTATATGTTCTCACATCTCACATCACCCAACACACTCACAATACAAAACACTCTACATATCTGATCTGGCATTTATAACACACTCACTCTCTCACTCACTGAAACATGAGAATCATTGTTCCTAATAGTAAATAGTCATACGTTTTAGTAAACAGAAAAGTAACAATTTCAGTGCTAATTCACATGAAATATCTAATTGTATATATTCGTATAATTTTTTCAATGTAAAACAATATCCAATATTTTTTTAATATTATGTTGAATCACTAAATTTGCCTCAATCATGCTGATAAAAAATATACGAGTACCTTATTTATTGATAATTGATAATGTATCATATAGTATCATTAACCATACATGTCATTATAAAACTATGTACAAGCTTTGGAAATACAGGAAAATATTTTATACATGTGTATAAATTACAAATACAATACTTAAGGACACAATAAACCCGATTTGTTCTAACTTCTAATGCTATAAGCTACACAATAGAAAGTAATATTACTCTAGACTCTAGACATGCCATTTCAATGGGAGACAATTTATGCTGTGGCAAATTTTAAATAGTAAATAAACTTCAAATTGTTTTCATTTAACTTGAAATAGTTTGTAATCTCCTTTTTCTTTCTTCCTCCTCCTCTCTTTCCATGCAAATTTACTGTGTACTATGTACTGATAGAGCGTTAGGTAAATAAAAATCCTAGCAGACACAATGTACGTCCTGTTCACAATCTACAGTCTACCGCGCTAAAACCACCAAAGCTCTGCCAAGGGAAATCTTTGAAATGGAGTAGAAAAACAGAGGTTGAAAAGCTCTGCACTCTGCTTTGTGACTATATTGTACAGTGGAAACACAATTCTGACACAAAATCTAAAGGAATATGTAATATTCATGAGAATCGAGAATATAACCAATCTCAACAACTCAAGACTCGAGTATAAATCCAAACTGTAAACTACATTGTAAACTGCCATGAAATTAAGGACTCAAGAGCTGAGAGCTGAGCTGTACAAGAGAGAGTGAGAGTAAAGTGGAGGTGTAAAAACTTTACAAGAAATTTGTTCATATGCACATATGAACATTGTAACATTTTATGGATATTGGTTCATGGTCGGTTCATTTAACTTAAAGACACCTGACGTGTAAAATTCAGGGAATCGTCAGTGTGGCAGAATGGTAAAGACTGCATTATATTTGCTAGTATATCTTAGAAGTCTGAAATAAGTCTTACTACTAATTAAGACAAATATGAAGTTTATAATCCTTTTTAAATTATTAATACTATAAAAAATGTTTGATTACTTGGTTCTCATGGTATGGTTTAACATTATCTACGTTCTTATTTCTCGTATATGATAACGGGTTTTGGGTTCATCATGAACTACTGACTACTGCGATTGAAGAACTACATTATTATTTCTATATTTAACTTACAAATTTTCCATATCAAAACATATCGAGATTATTTCAAATAGACAGATCTCACAATGCAAAATACGAGTGGCACAGATAGAGAGAAAGAGAGAGAGTTTGGGAACCATTTATGTGGATATTAAATTGGATTAAATGAGGTAAGGAAATGCCGTGTCTATTCTTATATAGGTGGTAAGCTTTCCATCCAAGTCTTATGCAGAATTCAAGACGCAATTAAATAAACACGCTTCGGGCTCGTAATTTTTTATGATGGCTTAGAACTGCTCTGTTCTGCTTTTCTATATAAGGCTATTAAATTTACAAATGTAAACAATTCCTTTGCTCCTGTATTATGTATTACAGAACCTGTACACTGCACATAATATGAATAATAATAAGAATAATGCACGTATATTTAAATGTATATCCTACACCCTGCAGTACACCGAATCAGAATTTGTATTGTTTACCTGCGAATATTAGACAACACATATGTATACATAGAACCCCTTTTGTATCAGATACCTAATACTATACGTTTGCTACAACAGAATGGAAAGCCAACACTGATTTTTATTCTATGCTTTAAAGTTAGTATACTACGGTGAATTCAAAAAATTTCTCTTTTTCTGGAAAGCAGTAGAAGCTTGGTACGAACTTTTACTTTTGCAATGCAGTACAGTATATACAGTAATAGACATCTGCCTAGCTAAGCATCTTTATTGTACAGTTCTTTTGTTATTCAACACATCCACTCTATTCTGGAATGAATTATAAAATACTGTGTAATCCACACTACACACTCCCCGTTACAAATACACACATTATTTACATACACAACACATGGAGATATTTCAATATTTATTCCATGAACCATGATACAGAATGCCTAGCGTTGTTGGATTTTTATCCATGTAGACGCGCTTTCAAAGAATTCATCTTGTATTTTTATCGCCTATAAAATTTCATACAACTGAAAACAAGAACCGTCTCTAAAATGTTCAGTTCTTCTATTGATTTTATTACATAGACAAGGAGAAGAAAATTACAGTGTAGACAGTCGCTAATACAAAGCTTATTGCAAATAGTATAACATTTTCCAAATTTTCATCGCCCATCTCCCATCCAAAACTTCATAAAAACGGAATGGCAAGTAAACAAAAATAAGTCGTACAAAAATATTATTGCTATACATGATTGAACCATTTCACGTCCAAACAAATAATTTTAGCCCTGTTTTACTAAATTTTTTTACATAATCAATAATAATAATAATAGAGGTTCTATATACAATATGACTTGAGACTTGAACGCAAAATCCCTTATAAAGTTAAAAGTTACCTATATCCATAAAAATGCGAGCATGATTTCAAACGAAATATTTATATATTTTTAATTCTTTCATTAGTTTTCTGAATTCATCACAAATGATACGAATATATATGTACAATATACATATACGTAGTGCACACACCACACACCTAGTAATTTCTGAAAACATCTGACAAATTAAAGTTCTAAAAAAAAATTTGTTTGAAGCATTTTAAATATATATATAAACATCATAAAATTAAAAAAAGATTATTCGTGTAAGCTTAGAAAGTGATTGAAATGAGGCATAAAGGACATAAAATATGATTTGAGATAAGGCACTGCATTATGTATGTAGTATGTAGGTTTTTATTTTTCAAAAGGCGAATGAAATAATTAATGGGTCCATGTGTACAAAATCTTCATGTGAGAGTGCAGATAAAAAGAAATAAAAAAAACATGTACGTATAAAAGATGCGTTTTCTTCCTTGTCGTTCCTTCCTTTTCTACCACGTCTAAGGAAAGTAACGGCAAATACATAATATGAATAATAAAATGGTAAAAATAAAAGCCCTAGAATGTTTTATATTGTTTTCTTGTCTTATTTACCTATCTGTGGTCCTGAATGTGTAACAGCCTCATTTTTTTATTTGTGAGGTCTACGAGACAGGAAGAGAGAGAAGGAGAGAGAAAAAGATAAACTCTCTTGATTTTCCTTTCCTTTGGTCTCCGTTGTGCACTTAAATAATTCCCTTGCCAGTGACATTTTTCTACCAGGCGCACAACTCTGACTTTCCTACGTCTGTTTGCCTGTCTCCTATATACAACCAAACTACAAACTACTATTATTATTATTACCATTACCACAGATTACAGATACAACAGCTATACATGATCTTTGGCCAGAAAAAGAAAAAGTATGGTGGTAATAGTAGTCGTAGCAGTAGAATAAGATGAAGACGGAGAAGAAGAGGAAGGGTAAATAGTGCTGATACTGAACTATGCAAGTAGAGGTTGTACAGTATACAGTATACATGATGCTGTTACATGTTATACATATAGTGACGCTCAGCCACTATTCACCATGTTGTTACAAATACATACATCAGTAGGCTACAATAACTTGGGACAAAAAAAAGCGCATGTAAATATCTCCGTCCGGTAGTGATAGTTTGTGTTGGTATCTATAATCTATTTTTAAGGTTGTAAAAAACGCAACCCCAACTCACAACTCAAAAATTCCATCAAACCAAACCATAAACGTCCTTCTTCGTCATCATTCTTTGCTCTTCTGTTGTATTTGATTTTGAATTCCGTCTACATTTTCCGATTCATGCTGCATAAATAACTTGCCCGAGTGCTATTATATTATTACTATTATTATCGTTATTATTCATTATTATTATAACCTCTAGATTATATCGAAGACGCAGTCTACTATTGTATTCTTCCTCCCGCCTACTCCCTGTACTTTTACTTTTCCACATTTTGGTTATACGACCTCGAAGAATGACAGTGAAAATTATATGATACTCCATGATCTATGAAATATCTGATTGAATGAATAAATGAATTAAAATTAATTTTAACATGTGTAATTTTGTACATTAGAAAAATTGTTTGGAAATTAAAACTATCTAATATGACACATTACAACAAAACTATTATTATTCAATTTTTGTAATTGTTCGTTTACAAATTATAAACAATGTTAATAATTCCAAATCAAACTGAAATTATATTATTTGTTGAAAAAATAATACACGTACAATATCGGAATCAGAAGGAGAATCCTGGTTTTCCATTTTTGTTTGGGATTTGGAATTTTATCCCATGAAAAATATCAGGCAGAGCTTCTTGGAGTTTATACTGCGGAAATTTAATATTTGTATCGTTGACAAATTTATCCTTCACTTCAATTCATCTTTATTACTTGTTCATTAAAAAATGAGTCTGTACGGTTGAAACGTATAAAAAAGTACAGCAAGCGAAGAGAATCTACAACATTACTTTTGTGCAATCCATTAGAATTTACAATAGAGTTCAAAACTCGGCACTTTTATTTTTGTATACATATATATTTTTTGGAATGAATTGGAGTAATTGCACATCTCAAACAAAACTGATTGCTGGAAGATCATTTCAGCCGAGACGACGTTATGTACACATCTTCTTGGTTTTATAGAACCTAAATTGTTGTCATAATTTCCTTATTTTTGATTTCTTGTAGACAACAGTACTTCCACATCCACATTCCATACTTATTGTACTACTGATTGCTCTAAGATCACACATTATCATGATAAAAATTCAAATGTTGTGTACATTCATTGTACCCAATTTCGTATTTCGTAGTAATACGTTAGCAGTGTGTATGACAACATTAGAAAATTCGTAAACCACGATAGATGATATAGGAAGCAAAGTTATTGATCGGTTCTCTCTTGGCATTTGTATACCAGATACGAATAATACTATGTTATACAAGTTTACTTAGATATCCATACAGTGAAATAAATTCATATATTGACACCTGCTAAACACAATACACAATATATTTTTTCTATAAGGAGGGTTCATGAGTTAGTGAGTGGTATAATATCACAACAGTTTTATGTGATCCGGAATTTTCATGTCCATGTCTATGGAATTTTACATTTTACAAAATCACACATAGACAATGACCCACGTGTAAATAAGTCCAATTTAAGAAATAAGAAAAGGCTGCATGGGGTTTTTGGGTTTTGGTTTCACACCATAAAATTTTGTGATGAAAGTACTCACTAACTCATGATTCATCATCCCACTTTTCACACACTTACAATTTCACACTGTCACAAAAATAGTCTCAACGATTCCTTTATATGTATTATATGTACAACGAGGAGCATTGGTCCTTGTTGACGTTTGTGCATTGCGTATACAACATATCACTTTGCACAAGATGTGGAATAGTATAGTTTACATAAAAATTTGAATGAACAAACCAATTTTCGTTTAGTTTTAAACATTCACCTATTTTGTGCATAATACTGAATGCACAAAAACAAAACTCTAAACCACTATGGGATTCAGCACGTCAAATTCAGGTGTAGTATTGTAGCGGAAACACTGAATAAAAAATATCAGTAGCAGTAGGTATCACTTTGAAACAACGTACACTTCTAATTTCACTAGAACTCTAAAATGGGTTGCTCATTCAACCTCGAGTGTTTCAAAAAAAAGAAGAGATTAGAAAATGAGTTGCAATTAATAATTTATGATTGATAAAGTTTTTAGTTTATTCTAATTCCAAATTTAGATTTTGAAAGGCACTTTTACTGTAAATAAGAGTTTCGGCACACAGATTATCACACGTGTGTATATCTAAAAAAAAATTGCGATTTGTGATTATTCGTGATTGGTGATGTAGACATTTATACATGTTACATTGATGACAATTTAACATGTACGCCGGGCGAGAGACGAATAAAAACAACGTACTGTAAAAGTCCACAACAAACGACTCACTTGGTACATTCAAATACCAACACTTGAGAATGAAACAGAATTGTATACTGTAAGTTATAAGTGGAGGGTTTTCAACACACCAAAAAGTACACGTGACAAAAGATCGAGTCTTTGAAATTGCAACTAAACTCCACTGATAATTGTTATTACAATGTTGTTGATTGTGGTGCTGCTACTCCTGAGGAGTACATCATAAATGAAGTGCTGTGTAAAAGTTGTTCCTAACTGCATTACTTAGTCTTTACTGTTCGCAAGGTTCAGAACTACTACTTACACATTCGTTACGTTTCAAATAGCTAGCTCACACACACACACAAAATCTCACACACCCAACACTACCACAAATCAGATTTTACAATTTTGTCTACACTTACTCCTATTACTATATTGGTATCAATGCAATGCACACAGGGCAACACACCATTCTTCTACTAGTTGCCATATAATATATGTGCTAGAACACCTTCCCATAAAACAGGAGAGACAAACATACAACAACAAGCACCCAAACATTTACTTACGTTCAAACCGAGTCAACTCCACTAATCGAATAATATTAAACATGAATTGTTATTGCCTTTCTCTAGTCTTCTTGATTCAATTTCAAACATTTGACTACCTACATACTTTAATTTTTATTATCAGTTCTCTTTTCTGTTAGTTCCTAACCTTATATTTATAACAATATTCTATTATCTCATATTGTATGTGTTATCTATTGATACCAAACTTTTTAGTTTCATTATAGTCGCGTAAAAATAATAATAATAATAATAATACTAATAATATCCAGACATGTACTTATGATACAAAATTGTACATGATGACACAATTTTATTTTTGTATGATAATATTATTATTATCAAACTTCTTTATATATTATTGTACTGTACCAAGTTATAAACACAGGAGTAAATGACATCAAATAATATAAAATGCTTACTATACTATATATTATACCATTGTGTGATTCATTTTATGCTTTTCTTTTCTTTCTTTTTTAAATAAACCATATTTTTATTACCTCTCGTTTATATACCAACAATAAAATGCAAACGAAATATGCATGTAAAATGTAAACACTTGTTGAACATACAACATACAGCGTATGAACAGCTAGCTCATGAATTGTTCTCATTACATGAAATTACATAATGAAATACAACACAAAACACAAGCAACTTTATGACTTGAGACGTACGACATTATTATTCTTTGTAGACTGGACTTATCTAGTAATAGTAATGTTAAGTAATAGACCAAGCAGCTATGTATTGTGCTAGACTCTTTAAGTCCGTCACGTTCAGTCAATATTAATACATTATAATAATCACAATAATTATTCTGTACGAATACACAGAATATATGCATCATTCATTATGAATTCTATCCTGATACTTTTCCCTTTCTCTGCATTCATTCAACAAGAACAACATTTAAAATTGAATGCCGACAGAATTTGATTTTACAAAACTATTACATGTCAGTTAGAATAAACCACAGTATATAGTAAAAATCAGCGGTAAGCGGTAAACCAAGTTAGATCATCGGTATTTATTTATTGATGATATACTATTTAGAAAATTATACTAACCTATAATTAAAGACATGACTAGACATCGATGAAATTACTTCAGATATAACATTATAGTACCTCTTTAGTTTATTTTATTTAAATTTTTTCACATTAAAAACTGAGTGGTCGGCTGAAAAATTTTCCCAAGTGGAAAATAGAAATGGCTATAATATTACAGTATTTCAATGTAAATAGTAAATTATTTATGAGATGAAATATAAGTTAACTTAAGTACTTTTGTCGAAGTATACAGAGTGACTAATCCGTTTAATGAGAAATGTGAGCATGAATACATATATAATGCAGGGCAAGTGTTGAACCGTCACGTTCATGCATTAATATTATTTAAATGTTATTATTACTATATTTATAATAACCCTTCTTTGTAATAAGCCGATGGCTTATAAGTAAGTACACTTTGCTTTATATTTACAAGTTGTAACAAAAAGGAAACTGCTTCCTTTGAACTTTGTCCAAAATTTCAGCTTCAATGCAAGCAATCCATGTACCTATATGTACATATATTTATACAGTTTACCCCAAAACCTCTGTTAAATCGAGAAAACTGAAATTAAATATAAGTAAAGTACGAGTAAACTAAACAACTTTTACTTATGTACAGGAGATTACACACAATGCATATGTATGTATATTGGATACACTCACACACGTGTCATGTAAACAAAATTGATAATAAATGTCGAACAATGTACAAAAAAAACACTAACATAAAGTATGTAATCATGTAGATTTCTTATCTTTCAAATTTATAAAGTGATGAAGAAGATCTTAAGTAAAGTTCTGTCAAATCCGCAATTTCCGTAATGGCAGGTGGAAAATCTCTTCTATATTTAAATAAACATTGACAACACGACAAAAGGTATACAAAAAGGTAAGACAACTTTTCTTTACCTACTTTTTGTCTTTACGGTCTTTGTATATATATATATATATGTACATGTATTATATATAATTTGTTAATTCAATGATCAATAGGTTAGAAGCCAAAGAATACAGCAAAGAATATCACCACATTGCTACCTTCATTTTTCAGCATGATAATACATTACTTTTTGAAATGCTCCACTTCTACAGTACAATACGACGTCACGAGTAAATTAATGAACAATTGTGAGATACACGCGGATTGGTGAAGAAAGTGTGTACATCAGGCACAGACACCAACACGAAACTAAGCACGAGAAAGACACGGAGAGAAAATAAACACGGAAGTGAGAATATGAGGTGAATCAACTTTTTATGCTTTTAAGTCGTAGTACGTATAGTACATAGTAAAGAAACAATTTAGCGTGCCGTGCAGACAACACTTCTATTTTTCTTGTTACAACCGTAAAACATCAATAGTTGCGGACTTTTGAAAAGAAATTTTCTTTTGATACATACATAATAATGTAATAATAGAAGAACAGGCTGTACAATATTTACAAGGAAAGCACTAAAGACTAACATAATGTATCCTCTGCACTCTGCACATACAATCATACATATAACAAGCAATCACAATCAATAGAATGATTCCAAAACATTTTAACGGTACACATTTTTGGCACATATTTGCTCATTCATATTTCATGCTTTCTTTTGTGTTATTCAATGTCTACGTATTTAGTATTTACTATAATTGGATTTTATCATCATACGATACAATAGTGACCAACTGTATAAAAATGTTATACAATATTACCACAAAAGTAATCATATTTGACCAATGTTTGTTGTTATCTGTTGTCATATTGTGTCTTCAAGTGTCAATGCTCAACTCACATGCCTAATGCTTACTGATGTGCAAAACTAAAATGGGACAAAAGTATCTGTCCATAATATAATATTCTTCGAACCCGAGCCTAACTTTTTTTTTCATTTTTTAACCCAGTTTCAAAAACAAAATTTTCTCCGGTGCTCCACTGAATATTACTATGTGTGTTGAGATCCGAAGTCTTTTTGGTAGTAATAATGTTATAATAATATAAGCGATTCACACAGTTTAGGAGGCAATTTTATAAGTTATAGAAGTATATATATTACAAATGGTGCGTTACATAAACTTTAAGGATAAATATCAATTATACCAACACTAAATATGTAATTACCTTTACTATAATATTCGGCACTCTGCTACATTCTTCATGCTAAAGATTAAAAATGTATAGAAGTTACTTAATACGTAGTTTCTATATTAAATATTAATGATAATTATTATCAATTACCATTACACTTTTTTAACTTCCTTAAAATAAATTATAAAAACCTATGATCACCTTAATTTTTGCCATATTATGTGCTTTGTAAGTTTGTTAGAAAATTTTTGTTACTTACACATTTCAGAAATTAGAATTCTTTTGTGTGTGTATGAATAAAAAATTTTCATTTTTATATTTTTATATTTTTTATCATGTTTCTATAGGTTGCTGTTGGGGTGCTAAAGGGGGTCGTACGTAATAGACGATGAAGAAACCAGAACGTAACTGAACATCTTAAACAACACTCACGGTATAAGTACCTAGTTGTGCATATTAGTATGTGCCTGGAACCTGAAGCTAATTTTACATGTATTACAATTTTAAATGTATAAGCAAAATGTCTATGAATTATCAATCATCAATCATATCATGAAACATATCAGACATCATACTGTATTCAAAATTATCAATTTAAAATATATTCAAAATTATCTATACATGGAGGTTTTGATGTCACTGTAGGTTAGGTCAAGGATTTTATTAGACATGCAAAATTTGCATACTATATAAACTTTGGTTTTGTCATGTCATTTAGAGGAGGCATGCTTTAAATAAACAACCAAGGCCTATACCAGCCTTCACCTCAATTATACAATATAAATAATAACTATTGTTATCAATCAAAATTTGTTATGGATTTTTAATACACACGACTATACATGTATATGTACAAGTATAAATTCAACACGACTATACATGTATATGTACAAGTATAAATTCAACATGACATTACATGTCTGTTTATTGTACTGACAAATTTGTCATGTAGTATTGTACTTTATTAGTGCTACCATTATTATATAATGATAATAAAAAATAATGATAGTGTACCATATCTACTACATTAATCATGCATAAGTGCATGCTGCAGCTTTGCCAAGCCTATACGAAATAATATATGTATAGTTGTATAGACAATTATACCAATACAGAAGAAATGAATTACACATCTACGTTTATAAATGATACGTAGATTATGTTTCCCTTTCCCCCTTTTATATATAATATCTCTATATTTTTAGTGCAAGCGGAAAAGTGAACAATATATTAAAATCATTATTATTAAATCTCAAACTATTTTACGTCTGCAAATTTCCCACCAATGCCAATCAAAATAAATTACATTATCGTAATCTCTCTCACTTCTAAGAAAAAATATTTTCCTTTATATTTATACTTATTCCAAGTTGAGAGGGTGCCTTACCCATATCAGTAAAATATATTTGTGTCGTATCTTTATTTATACTTACTCAAAGCTCAAAGAACACACTTGCACATTACCACACAAAACACATTATATGTTTTAAAATTCTCTGATAATTATTATTACCGATCAGCAAGAACATTGTTGTGATTCGTATGTTGGTTTCAATTTCAATGATACAACATACAATGTACGTCAGAGTTCATGTTCATCATAAACACCTATTTTTCAGTATAAAACATTAAATGCTTATGATGCTCCACCACCATGACATGAACTGCAGTAACACAAAATTAGGTCACATTAGTGACATTCATTCGAGTCTTCTTGGAAAATTAAGAGCAAAGTTTTTTGCTGATGAAAGACATTTTCTAAGATCTTTCGACATTACAAGTTTTCTTCTGTAGAAATTTGCATTCATTCACATTTTTGGCAACATCTTAAAATATTTTGTGCATGTTATACGTATTCCCATAGACGATACAAGAGAGAGAATGTGTAATAAAGAGAGTTCAAAAGTGTTTCTCACATTACAAATAAAAAACTAGATTTAGGTGACAAATAATGTGAAACATAATGGTGATGGTGTGAGAACAATGGAGATGTCAGATAATTCATCACATTTCACATGAACCTCTTTAATTGGATACTGTTGTCTATCTTCCAAATAAATCCAGAAATTCACATGAGGAAGAAGATACTTTACAAATTCTTTGCTTTTTTTCCAAAAGATTTTTAGACATTTAAACTGGTCAGTGGTCAGACTGTCTATCGTCTACTTTTTGTACATTGTTGAAAGTTTACAAAGTAAAAAGAAATTATTCAAGAGCTGAGAGTCTGTCAAAAAATTCTTTAGAAAGAGTATTTGATGAACGTATTGTATATCAAATATCAAGACATTTGATGCAACAAACCATTCTGGTGAGTTTACATTTCTTTGATGACACAGTTGTCATCTTTAAAATACCTATTGGTAATATAATATTCAACATTTTTTTAAACAGTGATGATATACAAAAGAAAAATTGTGTACACTGATATGTGTAAGTTTACCTTGGTGCATCATCAAACATGCAGCAGTTTTAAAAGACTATACATAATATTATGAACCCGATCACACTCAACTTATTGTAACTTGCCCACCTATCTGAACATGATACAATATTATGGTATCATTGAAACGCACTCCCTACTCCCTACTCTGACTAACATAGCTCATGGTACTAATTTGCTTTTGTTTTTCATGATAATAATGATAGAAAAAATTACATATAAAAAAAGAAAACATAAGCAATATCCTTTATTTTCTATTAATGTATCTACCTAATTATCGTCATATGTTTTAACGTACTTTATTGCTTTCTACATATATATACAATAATATCCAAAAGGTTGAAGGGTCCAATTCTTCTGGTTTTATGCATTCTTCTATATTCTGCATTTTTGCCTATAATATATGTAAAATATATTGCTGTATCTACCACACACATTGCTATGTACTATGTATAGATAGATAGGTGATATATGTGTAGGTAGGTCAAAAATATAAAATGCCAAAAAAAAGGTTAACGATGCAAATTTTCAAAGTTCGTAGACCATAGTATAATATAATATATAATGATTACATTACTAATGTTCATCATTTAATTATTACATAAGTACTAATTATAATTATAATACCCATTTATACTCCATTTATCAATCAGCATTGCGTGCTGATAATCAGTAAATGTAATCAGTAAAAGAAAAATGCTACGCCGAACAATAACAAATAATAAAAAGACTTAGCTCCTCTCTAGTGTCTAGTTAGCTATACACATCTATCTATTGATATAATAATATATTATACTATTAATTTTCACATGTATTTCTTCTATACATGGGATATGAGATGATGCATTGCATAATTACTATTTAACTATGACGATGCTGAATACTGATGATGATGATGAGGCCTAAAAAAATAATGACACATGCAGTTTTATACCGACAGCCATATATATATACACACACAGGCATTAAAAACTCATTAAGAATTGCATGACTGACTAACTGATGAAAAAATATCGCATAAGTCAATAATACGTATGAAGAACACGGAGTTTAGTCAATGTCAATTAGATTCTCCTTCTCTCTTTTCTTCTTCACTTACTTTTATATAATATTATTATAAATTATAATAAATGTTGGAGGAGTAAAAAGGACATGGAAAGTTGAGCTTTTAACTTGCGTTTAGATTGGGTTTTGGTATTAGCCAGATAGTATTTGTTGTTTTCACTTGTGATCAACACACGTGCAAACTTGGCATAGGAAAACTGTATAAAACCTGATTAACAACTAAAATTTGCCTTAAATATTAGAATATTATATATTTTATGTTTTATGTATTATCCACAGCTAAGTCATACGACTTTTGAATTTTGACCATCTTAAAAAGTATAAATAATGAATGATAACCTCAAGCATTAAAAAAACATGGTACAGTTGATAACTCTGATTTGATAACTTTAATTTTGACTTTAGTTTATCATATCACCATTGCCCTTTGACTTTTGACTTGATCTTTAATCAAATTCATTCGTTCAAAATATGTCTGATGCCTGATTACTGTGACAGTAATACTGTCCAACTACATTATTATTATTATTACATTAATGTTTCCTAAATATTTGCTATTCTTAAAATGTTAAATTTTAATAAGTGATTACCTGATTCTGATTGCATGATGGATTATGTTTTATTTTGAAATCCTTTTGAAATACTGCATTTTACACAAAAATGTATACACCGTCTCACATTGTGATTGTGTCAATAGTCTTGAAAACGACATAGTTAATAATCAAATGTAAATTTCAATTCAATTATTTTTCAATAATTACTATTCTTATATATATTATTATGTTAATAACAATACCTTTTTGGTTCACCAAATAATTAATCACACCAAAAATTCACAAGTATAAATATTTTATTTACAGGAAAACGAGAACTCAAAATTGTTTACAAAACAAACGAAAGTGGAAAGACTTTTTTTGGTATTAAAATGGACACTTTTGCACACAACATATAATAGACGATGAAATATGTCCACCAAAAACTTAATTAATTAAATATCTACAATCACAATTAAAATTATTTCACTTTTGATTTTTTTTCTCAAAATTTTTGAACCACATTTCGCGTCAAATCAACTTCACAAGGCTACCTACGACGGTGAAGGTTTTTACCACTAGACACTTTTTTTCCAAAATATTTAGTTTTTTGTTTTAGACATTCTTCTACGTCAACCGGTTACAGTTACTCATGAACACACTTTTGTAGAAATAATAATAATAATTTATTATTCGTATTGTCAATTTCATTTAAAGAAAAAAATGCGTGAATGCCTCTAGTCAAAACTTCCACGTGTTCATACAAAGTGAGTTTGATATAGTTGTATAGTTTTACAAGTCCACAAAAAAACAAGATGAGACGACACTATCTAGATAAGATGTAAAAATGTAGATACATCTAAAGTTTTACCATTCAGATGGTATTTTACAGTTTACGCGTTTCAAGGAACGAGTCAATGAATGAATGCGTGTATGAGTGTATATAAAAATGTCTAAGCAAAATTCTTTTTTGTCACGGTAAGTTTAACGTCTTGCACACTTCTGATTTCTGTTTGAAATCCATGTACAAAGTACTTACAAAGTACAGAGAACAACATAAAAGTGAGTTGAAGTTACTTTACGTCTTTTCTTGTTATCTGTTAGCTGTTAGCAGTACAAATTGTACTGTACAATACAATGAAATACACTACATATTATCCAAATTGATAGATACATCATGTGATATATTATTTATCCTATAATGCAGACATACACCCATAACCCATAAGTACGACCCTCTAAATTTTTAGAGGGTCACACAGAAGTACATAATATGTGTATATTGTCTTTTGAAGCTCACAAATTGACAAGGTAATTTAATACATGGCCTTCGTAAATTAAAATCCAAGATCCAATCTATCCATCTATCTATCTGTCTATTTGGTTCTTTATATTATGCATCATCGACTTATGTATAATATTATTACTAAATCAAAATTTTGCATGCCCATTTTTACTTATGTTATACATCGTATTTACCCTATTCGTATATGGATCGTCGATACTAGACACTAGACATGTATTACGTATGGATTATGAATTATGAATTAATACTTATACAATTTCATACATTATGTAGTAAATGGTAATATATTAATCGCAAGACAATATTATACTTCTCAAGTTGCTTGTACTCTTAACTGTATAGTATTATGTATTATAATATAGTTTCTTGTTACATACATGCATATGTATGTACATGCATGAGTGTCATGTAAACGTCTATGTATAATCTATAATCTATACATGCATAATGTATGATGTATTATGTATTGTATAATTTTCAATAAATAAAATTGAGAGTTTCTATATCACGGCTCTTTTAGTTTCTAGTTTCTAGTTTCTACACATTTATTTATTTATTCATCTGCTTCGATGTGCACATGAGTGTTTAGTGTTTATATGTGATGTATACATGTGATTATGCTTTCTTGAATTCTTGTCCCTTCTCAATGTCACAAAGACGCACACATAGATATGCACACTTGTACAATACTCTACACTCTACACTCTACACATAGTATATAACTTGTATATTTATAATATAATGAAGCTTTCGTTATCAGTTAGCAGTTTAATGTGATAAAGTAAATATTCACAAAAACTAAGATGCGGATGAAACAAGGAACATTATAAAGCATGCATAAGATGTAATCCCTTTCTGTAATTACTGTACATTTTCTATGCTAACTGTAAAACTGATTGTAAATTGGAATACTAAAACAAGCATTTAAAAGTATTAGTGATTAGGCAATAAAAATATACACAATTTATGTTCATGTATATTTGAAATTGACTCGATTCTCAATTCACAATTCACATTATAGATAGATAAGAAGTGTATCAGTATTTTAATGATAATCCGACCAACGAGTGTCAAAAGTTATTCATGTATCATCCTTCACATGTACTTTGCAAAGTGCTTGAACTACATGTGGAGGAGACAAAGATAGCAAGGAAATATGTCATGTAACATTCAGTAAAAATATCAATGATTTTCAATGTGGATTCTCGATTCTTGATTCTAGAAATACATGTATGTATGCATACATAAGATTCACAGAATCAGTATATCATTGTAGATATTTATCTGCAGGTGACGAACAAATTCTTCTTCTCAAAGTACATTACATTTAGGTATGCTTAAACAGAACGTCTAAAATGATTCACTCCAAATTCGCATTTTTTGAATATTTGTCCTTTCCATAAAACAAAAACTCCTGTATTAATTTCTTGTGTGGTGAATTTTTCACTCTTAAAACTGTTCAGCCCTCTGTTTCAAATTTCAAAGTCCTTTAAGCTCTTTAGAAAGAGAAAATGCAAATATTATGTAAAAGATGCCCATCTATATTCACAATTCATAGTGTAAAGTTTAAAGTTCAAGCACTATGCAATGTATAGTATACATAGTAGTAAGTTAAAACTTAGCTGACTGGGTGAATACTGAATACATGCACACATTTACAATACACAAGGTACAAGTATGTAGTATATCGTTTATAGTTTGCAATCTAAAGGCATGGAGTGCATGGGAATTTGCGTTTCAACTTTTTCTAGATGGAGCATGTTTATATTTATACGATATTTATATTTTATGACCTAAACTTCGAAGTCTGGTGTCTAGTATCTAGTGTATCCAAAGAAAGTGGAGTTTATTTTGTAACGTGTAAGTTCATAAATATCCTGAATAGTATTTGGTATGTGCTTAGTGCCCCCATGTTTGTTGCTTATGCCTATGTAATATATACAAATTTCAACAACAAGGCATACTTATGTATCTCTGGACTGAATCAAAAGGCTGTAGTCATTTATTTTGAGTTTTAATCTCCAGAAAAGAATAAGGCGTTCATTGATGATTTATCAAACACACTTTTAAATTTCATGAGATTGTTTTGGTTCTAAAAAACAAAAACAAATAAAAATACGTCTTTGCACAATAAAGACCTTTAACAAGTTTTAGGTGAGCAAATTTACAATTTTTGCCAGCCAAGAAATTATCCAACGTCCAACCATAGTATTTCAAGTTCATCGTACATAATAACATCAAGTATCAAGTAATATTATCAATAAACTTGATTTGAAAAACCAATACTTCTGAATGTAAAGGATTTTAAGTGTGTATCTATAGTATCTAGTACTGAAAAAATGCAAAAGTTAAACTCAAGACGGTTTGAGGTTGTCTAGAATCTAGAATCTAGACCATGTAGGTCTGACACATGGTTGCACTCACAATATAATCAAATGACGTGGATTGGTAAAGTAATATTGATAGGACGGAAGGTGTACATTGTACATGATATTCTGGATGGCTGGTAAATTGGCTAGACTTTACACTGTACACTCTAAAGACTTGTACGCTCTATGACTCCACACAGATACATTCTGGCCAGGTCCACATTTTCTGGCTCCACAACCATATTTTATTTATTTATTTACTTTCCCCTTCATGTTCACTCGGTACTGGGTACATGCTACATACATGGAAAAATCGTAAAACCTCCTTATGAAGTAACGTCAAAGGAAAAGTAAATAAGATCTAGAATCTAGAAACTAGAAACAGCAAAATCATCAACACAACACTGAATCCTGAATTACAAAGCATGTACAATTTAGACCATCAACCATCCTCTATCTATCTAATTCTGGCACAAGTTTCTCTATTTTCCTGTTTTATAAGACACCAGAAACCAGAGAAGAAACTCTGGCAAATTATTTGACCTACTGTTAAAAACTAAACAGATATGCGTGCGAGGAAACGAAAAAATGAGCGAATCTAACTCTTCATTTCTTCCACAGTACGTGTGTATTTCCATGTGCACATGTGAATACATAGCAGCTTTTAAAATATCTCAGACTCATCTAAGTGTGCAGTATACACTGTACAGAGAATAATATGTTTTGCTGCACATCTTCAATCTTTAGACTTGAAACTGTACAGAAAGATTTTGTAGTTTCTCGTAAGTATATGCATGTCTAGTATATACTTTTGACTACTATAAGCAGGGTAGCATGTTCTATATACTTTCAATGGTATATATTGTCGAGCGTCATAAGACGTAAAATGCATTAATATTTAACTACTCTTTGCGGGGAATCCCAATTCATGACGGTCTACATGTGCGCAAAATACGATGAGAAAAATTAAAAATACCTATGCATGTGTGTATGCATGTAGACGGGAAAATAAATTATATATATATACATATTAAATATATGTTGCTTTATAGTGTACAATGCACAACCTATCATAAACAATATGCAGTTTTCATTCTTAAAAAGTATCATACATGCGAAATGCGGAATATAATATAATATAATATGCTGTAATCTCAATATTATAATTTATAATTACAAATTACAAAACACATTATTTAGTTTCAAATTCCAATTCATGATAATCTTTTGTCCATAATCCATAAGATTTACTCATTCAGTTATTGACACAGGACATAGATGATGAGTGTATTCACTTTCAACTTTCAATTCAAAAAGTTGAAAATGGGATTTTCGGTACATATATTATACACCAAATATATACATTATAAATCCACAAAAAACGGTTGAAAGATTAAAAGTCATAGCACTTCTACAACTAATGTGACCACAGTAACTTAGAAAGCCAATATATAATACAAGCTCAAACATCTTCCCTGTTCGATTAAAAAAAATTTCACTGGGATTTTGATACTTATTTTGATCTTGTTATTTTGTACAGGAAATTTTGTTTTCTTTGATTTGTTTATCTATTTCATTTACCAATCATTCCAAGTTCTAAACCAGTCTCCATTAAAAGATCAAGCATGTTCAATGTTCAGTGTTTAAAGTAAACGGTCAGTATCATGTAAACTTAATTGCCTTTTAATTGAATTTAGTGATAAAAGTCACGTGATACAATCAAAAAAATGTATGGTCTTGGTGCTTAGTGCTTTATTTAGTTGATGTAGAATTATTCAGCTCGAAAGACAATGATTCAGTGTATAGAGTGTAGACTGTAGACTATAGAGTACAGACAGATTAAATGTAAGTGTGTTTAAAATAGGTGCAGAATGTTCCTTGTCTGTGTATATCTGGAGAATCTATATTTATTATACACTATAAGTATACACAAGTACCTACAATCTACAATACTTAATCTGTGCCTAGTGCCTAGTGTCTTTAGTCTACAGTCTACAGTCTACACTTCAGATTTCATATACCACATGCACAGATATTGAAGAAGGAGCGAAGAGAAGCAAAAAGTAATTGCCTTATTTCAATTCTACTTCAGTCTTTGGATTGACCTATATAATTTATCCTCTCATCCCTACATGAAAACATCAGTTAGTCATTAGCTAAATAGTGTACTTTCTCCCTCCATTCATTTACATTTTAATTCTAACTAATTCCTTTCTCCAATCTCCAACCTAACTTTTCGTCGCTGAAATTTCACAACACAATTCAACTCAACTCAAATCCTTCATCCTTCAGCTCATCATCCTCCCTTTGTAAGTTTTAAGTAGAAAGTAGAGAGCAGACAGGAGACAGTAGACGTCTGAGTAATTCGTTCCTTTCATTCTGCATATTTACTATACATACAACTTCTTTTTACTTTGTGTACTTTGTACTTTGACGAATTGTACATTATACATTGAACATTGTGAATTGGGAACGAAAAAGAACAATCTCATTTAAAAACAAACCTCCAAAAACCCATCAGCTATCTAAGCGAAGAGCAAATTGACTTTAGTTTACTTGTATTTATACATCAAATTCACTAAATAAATAGTCCTACTAATATTTCCGTTTCAAGTTTCGATTCAGCCAGGGAATTGAGAATTGACAAAACATACAAGTCACTTGAGTGTCTAGTGTTGAGTCAGTCGTGCCAAGTCGGAATTAATTAATTTTTTCATTCAACTAATCTACGCCACTTCCGTTTTCAATCTTCTCGGATGGCAACTTATAATTTTTATATAAATAAACGAGTATTTTTATATTTTTTACTTAGTATAACCTACAGCCTACAGCCTAGAAAACAAAAAATAATGAACAGCTTCATGATTTAATCAATCTCAATACGCAATTTTAAACTGCGTTGTTGCATATGCTGACCAAAACTTAGATAGAATGAGATGTTTTACTAATTAATTAAAAACCTTCCGTTTATACATCCAAAATCCAAAGATACATCATATTCTGCATTCAGTATGACTAAAATTTATACTGTGGGACGAGCTTGAGTTTTTTTAATAAACGAAAATTCTAAATTTATATTTAAAAAAAAACAACGTCGGAAATATCACCATATTTTTTAAATAAGTGAAAACTACAAAGGAAAAACAGAAATGGTAGTGCTAATTCCAGTCCATTTCATAGTAAAAAAAATAATTAAAAATTATACAATTTCCAAGTATCAAAAAAATTTAAAAATAGTAAATCAATATTGACAAACGTAATTCACAAGTCCAAAGTCCAGAGTCAACATTTAAATGTTTTAAAAATGTAAAGAAAGATTAAAGGACAAACGACAGACTAAAGAGGACAAAAACAGGAGCAGAGATGGAAAAGCAAAATGGCTCAGTGCTGAGAAACGATGACATCATCTTTATTTATTTATGGAGTCAAATGATCACGTCAATCATCAAATGAATTAAGAGTAAAATGAAGTGAATATGAGTTGAGAGTTTAGAGTTGAGAGTTGAGAGACTTTGAGAAAACCAACCGAGTAAATATGTGCCGAGAGTCGAGAGAAACAAGCCACAAGAGCGGGCATACATGCATACTGCATACGCGTATGCTGAATAAAGAGTGTTGGTTAGACTGCTGGGAAAAGGTTGTGTGAAGATGAAACCCAAAGCTGGAAGTGCAGAACGAGAAAGGGAAATGCAAAGAGAAAATGAGAGAGAGAGAGAGAAGTCCCAGCCTCAGAAATTCACCAATGAAGATAGGCGTAGGGAAGATCGATATTTTTTATTAGACCCTCAACTGGCCCATATTCTTCAAAAAAGTCTCCTACATACACTCTCGTTTCCATGCTTTCACCATCATCATCTTCTCTTTCTACTTCTACTGCTACTCCATGTATTTCTTCTTCTCCTCCTCCTTCTTCTTTTCATTTTCGTCCATTTTCCTGCTTAACTTGTACTTTTTACTATTCCGTTCATGGTTTAAAATTTGGTTTCTTTTTGTGTATGCAATGTTCGTCCTTTCTCTTTTCCTCACTCTTGACTGTTCACTGTTCAGTGTGCACTATGCACATCTATACCAAAACTGTACACTGTAACCCATGACTAACAAAATGACCTTCCAATACTATCATTCCTTTGTAATTCCATTTTAGTCCATTTTTCCACCTTTAGCTTTGATACTTTGATACATGTCTCCATGCGTACACCGTACACTCAATGCTCAATATTCATACAAATTACATATATCTACATGGTATATTGTATGTCAAATGTCACCTGACACGCTAATCCTTTTTTTACGCTTGGTCATGAATATTTTTACAAGTTTTTCTACCGTCTAGCGTCTGGTTACTGTTGATGCATGCATATTCATATACTCCATACTGTTACTACTATTTAATATTTTACAACAGCTGAGAGTTGAAGAAACTGAAATGCTTTTGTTTTCTCATGTTCTTTCTTTCGTTCTAAATTTAGCATCAAGTATCATATATTATTCATTGTGTTTACTCTTCTGATAATACATAATACATACATACATATGGGAAGGAGCTATATATCTGATATCCGTATGAATTCCGTATTCATTCATTCTATATTTTCTATATTATTCCATATTCTATATTCTACTTTTTACTTTCAACTTTACTCTTCTTTTGTCTGCTTTTCACTCTATTTTCAAAGCTTCAAAACGAAACAGAACAATAAAATGAATGAAATTTTACTTTTTGGAAAAGGGAAATCCTCTGTTACTTCTTTGACATGCCATTGTGTCACTGGAAGAACACGTAGAATACAGCACACAACACACACAGATGTAATGGGAGTATACTAATGTGTCTTATTATGGCCATTTTAAAATAAATAATGTTTTTGTTCTCATATTTCAAAAGTCCTCTGTTCTCAGTACTCATTGTGTACTTTGTATTTCATAGTTTGTAGTTTCTATACACTTTTTATCCAGCACTCAGTTTTCCTCCCCAGAGATGGTGAAAGGTATTTAAAATAAAAGTTTTTAAAATTTCCGGAGCAGAATCAAAAATCTATTGTTGTTCTGATATTTTCATGTATACACAATTTACAATGTATATATTATACTCAATACACATTAGAGCCACGTGTCATATACAGTGCAAAATGTAGATTGTACAATGTAGAATGTAAATACATATAGACAAAAATAAATTTGTTATCAGCTTTGAAAGAAGTCTGGCAACTGGCAACTGCCAAATGAGATGTTTTCTTTTATCCTTTTCAATCTCAGTCTCAGTCTCAAACTTTTCAAAAGAAATTCAAGGAAGTTGATTAAAAATAAACTAAATAAAATATAAAATGTAATAAAGGGAATGCATAAACATTGTAAAAATATCGTATAAAAAGTTTGATAGCTTACTTTTCATGCGTCATTTTTCTGTATTGCAAATTTCAATACATTTTATTTCTCTCTGAATATTAAATATACACAAAATCTAAGACATAGCAAACAATTCTGGAATCTGAAACATTCTAAATTTTAAACATAAATAAACTGATTTTCGAAAAATTAAAACCAGTGCTGTATTATTATTCAACAGACTGGGATACTTACTACTATACTACCGAGGATTAAAACTTGATATTCGATAAATCTCATAATTTTTTACAAACATGGGCAAAACATTTTTTTTAAAAAAAAAAGGCCTGTTCATGTTTGGTTCAGTATTTAAGAAAATGATTAAACAACAAAGGTCGTTAAATTTTAAAAAACTGTAAAGTACAGTAAAAGAAAGGCAAGTTTTCAACAATTGGACTAAGGTGTCTAGATTTGGAATTTGGATGACTTCAAAGTATTTCTAGATTTACTTTGTACCTCAAAATTGTCCTATTTTCATTTTTCATGAACTCGAATGAACTTTATCATGTAATGTGAGTCGGCAGTATTTGAAATTTGAAAAGATGGTAATTCTAGGAAAACGAAACTTGTTGGCGTAAGTAATGCATTGTTTACACATATCACATATCTCATAACTCGTAACAAGCTCTTTGGCCCTTATACATTACATTGTAGATTATAGCGTATTGGATATCTTGTATGTAATGTATTCTTTTTCCACTAATAACTAGAAAATGGTAACGCATAAATGAAAATGTAGACGACAGATTGAAGAAAACATGCTATGCCATGACAAGGGGAAAATAGCCGAGGAAAAATAAAACACAAAAATATAAAAAACGATGACAAGAAAATAAAGAGAGATATGGGGAAAAAATCACAAAGAATAAAAATAAAAAGAGAGCTACCAAACAGACGGAAAGAAATGCAAGCAGAAAATGGTCAATAGTCAATAATATAATGTATATAAATTGCAAATGGGACGAAAAGTACAAGCTGGAGAGAGCCGTAATGAAATCATATCATGAAAAGGTCCATTGATGGAATAAAACAAAACTGCAAGAATCCAGAATCTAGAATCTATCCATCCATCTTTCCATCCGCTTTCATACAAGTACAATCGTACTTGTAAAGGTCCGTTGAGACTAGAGTCATGAAGACTTTCACTTTCTCCTTTCTCCTACTATTTCTCTGTCTCTCTCAACTACTTGTGTATGTGACCATAAGACAGTTGAAAAATTTTGTCTTTGTCTCTCTGTTCCTTTGTCACTCATTTCCTATGTACAGATATGAGAATTGTCCATAATAGAATGGAAAATAGAAGCACTGAGCATTCTCAAATGATGGCTGGAAAAGGGACAATATTTCAGTTCAATCTTCTTCAGAACTCAAACTCAAACTAGACGGAGACGGAGCAAACAAGGATGGGATATATTAAGAACGACATGTTTCAATGTTCAATCTATAGACTTTTGTATATTTATATGTATATATTTACATGCTCCTGCTGTGCCCATAACCTATAACGACAATGGACTGGAATCTGGAATCTGGATCTGGAATATCAGTGGAATAGAGAATGGAGAATAAACATGTAGCTAGTGTCTTGTTTCTCATATCTTGGAATTTTGGGGCAGAGAAAGGGAGGGAGATGGAACATGGAAGCTGGAACGAAGACGAAAGTCGACACATAAAAGAAACAAGTAGATTCGGATTGGAATTCATTGGGAATGCAAGAGAGAACAGATAAGAGACAAGTTAATGGTATTGTCAAGAAGTTTCCTTCAAGCTCTAAGCAAGTCACCATCCAACATCCATCCATCCAACCATCTATCCATCCATCTAGTACAACAACATTCAACATCCAGCATCTAGCATCTAGCATACCCGATATCCACTTTCTCTTCCCTTAATACGTAATATGTCTCCTTCTCCTGCATCACTTGTATTTTGTATTGTCTGTACAAGAATCTATCTCGGGCGTCTTTCCCTTGAGCTCATCCAAACTTTGAGCCGCTCTCGTTCTTTCTCTCTTCTGTTCTCTCAAACTCTAACTCTAAAACTGAATAGGAATAGGAATACAAACAAGGAACACCAACAAAGAGGGGAAACGACGCAGAATTTGTCGTTGGTAGACAGAGTGAAGGCAGAGCTTTTAAACTGTTGGCTCTTGGGTCTGTGCATGATCATTGAGCATTGAGCGTATATTGTGTAAAGTGTACTGTTTACTATGTACATTGTACATTGTACAATATAAATATAAGAGCAAGCCTATCTATCTATAGCACCGCACCATCCTGATTCAATTGTACATTGTACATAGGGAAAAGGCGCTTATACCTTTTCCACAATTCTGGATCTAGATGAGTCTGGTATTCCAGCTGGAAAATTCCAGGAAAATAACAAAACACTGTCTGCCTTGATGTCACCCTGCTTTGTTTTCGGCAACAATATGTACCGTGTAACGTGTAAAATGTAATGTGTAACATGTATGCCAACGCTCATTCACATTCAGAGTTTTGAGCATGTTGTCCTGTAGTCTAGGTTCTAGATTCTATATTCTATATTCTATATTCTATATTCTAGAGTCTGGAGACTAGAGACTGGAGAAATTCACTACATTTAATCACTACATTCATACGTCCTCAGGCTCACCTCACAAAACTACATGTATCATGTATCATGTAGCATGTACAATGTGCAAGATACAAGATGCAAAATGTACAGATTGTTAAAACATGTACACTATACATTGTACACGTTCGGGCTGTAGCTGTATGAAAGATGGATGGATGAATTTTGAGCAACTATTCTTAGACATTATACATTGTACGCCGTACATATGAACAATCCTTCTCATTCATTTCTACTTGTAAGTAGTAAGAGCTCAATTTTTGCTTTAACTAGAAACTATAGAAGCTACAGAAATTATAGAAATTATAGAAACGAGGAGCAAGACACGGGGATGAAGAGGTACAGAATTAGCTCAGTACGTAGATAGTAGATTGTAGATTGTAGATTATATAGGTGCCCGGAAACTATAGAACCAAACACATAGAACGTATAACATGGAGCATGGTATTGAGTATTGAGAACAGGATGGTTGCTGTTAGTGATTGACAACCATCAACTGACAATCTGCTTCCCCATAACTTCATGTTCATTGTCATTGTCTTTGTGAGTAAAATGTAGGATCTAGGATGCGGAAAGTCATTGTACTTTGTACTTTGTACTTTGTATTGGATTATTTTCTATGTTTTGCATTTTGCATAATACATTTTGTACAGTGACATAATCCATTTTCTCTGTCTTTCTCTCACCCAGTCAATCCAGTTTCCAGTTTCTATTCTGTTCTATTCTCAACCACAAGTTGGTTTTTATATCATTGGATCGGCAACTAAGGACAGGAGGGAAATTACTCGATTACAAGTCAACCCGACTCGTAATCGTAATCCCCACCGACGACCGACGACCGACGACCGACTTGTATTAAAACTAAACAGATTTAATTAGAATGGAATGGCAAATTGCCTTTCACATTCAGTTGTATTCAAAGTTGAAAGTTGAAAGTTGGAAATTGGAATGAATAACATGAACCTGACAAACCAGCTTCAGCTTTGTACAATAAGTAAACAGCAAACATATTTACATTAACCAGTTGCTCCCAAAACACACACGCCCTCCATGAAAATCCTGTACTTTTAAAGTTCAACTTGTCAACCTGTGCGTAATGAGGAATGAGTAATGTGTAATGAGCAATGACAATAGACAGTTGTCTGATTCATGGATAATTTTAGAGCTTGACATTTAATTTCCCCTCAATAGGAACATTTGTGCAAAAATTAACTAAAGTCGAGAAAAACAAAATACAAAAAATTTCATTTATCATTGGGCGTGGTTCTTGTAAATTCAATTGTCAAAACAAGGAAAAATGAAAAGATGGGTCTAATTTTAATGAAAAAGCTAAAACTGACGAGTGACAAGTATTTTTATTTTTTTCATCCAATTCCGTCATATTTTATGCAGTACTTTTTCTTTACAAATGTGTTTGGAGTTTAGAGTTTGGAAGCCTACAAATTACAAAGGCATGTACGTCCTAGTAATTTTGCAGGTTACACGCCACTTAACACTTAAAGTTCTTTTAGAGAACTTTTTAAATCTCCGTTTTTCATTTTATTTTGGAAATTACCTTAAAAGTGAGGGATTTAAAAGTATGGCTATGGCTATGGATTTGGATAGGAACTAAAAATAGTACAAGTGGTAGTGCCAGTTATAACCATAAGGATGTACTACAGATATCTGGAGTATGTATACATGTACAAAGTATGTATGAACAAAAGGAATAATAATAATATACTAGCTAGTTGAAGTTGAAAAAGTAGGTTTTTTGAAGAAGACTTAATAAATAGACGAAATTCCTCGTCATTTCGTCTCTTCGCATTCATCGATAATTAAAACTCCTGGAACTTGGAAGTGGTTGAAGAGAGACGAGAGAAAAGAGAGAATAGAAAAGAGGAAAGAGGGACGAGAAAGAGAAAGCGGGGAATGGAAATAGAAAAGAGAGGACGAATAACGAATAGAGTCGAATCTCCATTAGTTGTGATTACTTTGAAACTTTTTCATTAGGTTTCCATACAAATATAGTTATCTATAGAGAGAGAGATAATACGGCTTCATAATTTTACATGCATACAAAATACAAATGACTCAACTCCGTTTTCCTCCTCTCTTTTATTCGGTGAATGGTTGAATGCTGACTAGTGACTAGTAGATATTACATAGATATGCAATATGCGATGAATGTGTTTGTAAATTATAAAGTATAAAACTAAGTAGAGATATATTGATATGTCAGTAGTTTTTAACTGTACAACATACAATATACAATGTAGGTATGCACATATCAATTTGTCCATGTCAGGTCATATATGAAAATCTCTCTTTTTACCGTTTTTTTCCATTTTGAAGATATTTTGAACATTTTACAGACAGAGAGAGAGAGAAAGAAAGACGTCGTTCTATTTTCTCTGCTTTCTATCCCATATTTTGTTCTCTCTGTACTCTCTTTATTCTGTATTCGGTATTATGGGCTCGAAGTCTACAGTCTAAAGTCTACATCTACAGTTATTCGCCTACAACCCACAATCATATCATTTGAAACGCATAGGATTTCTTCCTTCCTCCCATCTGTCCACAGATGAAAAGATATGTGTGAGGTGTGTGCTCAGGAGGATGTTTGTGCGCATTCTTCCCTCTTTCAACTTCCATTGTACATTGTACATTGTAAATAGCACATAGCAGCATGTACCATCATATTGTACTGTGTATTCACGTCTCCAAATTCTGAATTCTGAATTCTAGATTCTAGACTCTAAATTTCTAAATTCCCGGCATGCTTGTACATTATACATTGTGAATGCTTGTACATTATACATTGTGAATGCATTAGCTACACAATTATGCACGTAGTTTGCATACACCTAATGTTTGTATTTTATATTTTAAATGCAGATCACAAAATACAAAATACACTTTGTCTATTTACCATCACAAATAAAACAGACATGTACTGGTGAAAGGGATTGAGAGAGAAAAGTGCGAGGAATCCAAAAATATTTTGAATTCTCTTCTCTGCGTTTGTTTGCCCCTCTCTCTCTCTCTCTCTCTTTCTCTCTCCTGTTGTCAGTGTCTGTCTGCTTGTCTCTACGCCAGTTTATATCTGTAGTTCTTT
>JAQGBH010001614.1:0-30789 GCA_034698265.1 Sminthurinus aureus | reverse complement strand
TTTATTTGTCCATACCTACATGACTGTCATATTTAAAATTCATTTCTAGACATCGATTGTGTCGTCTGCATGATTGCCCTTGTAATGGCTGATGTATCTACGGATCCATCGTCAACACTAACAATATCAGTTTTTCCCGCCTACAAAATTCAAAATCTTTCCCCCACTTATTCCCTTAAGTTGCGTTTTATTTAGAATGACAATGAGGAAGAGCAAAAAATCTTCCTACACTTGTTTTTCTTTTTTACTTGTATGATGTACAATGTACACTGTACACATACCGTATACATATTAAATACTCAATACTCAGTGCTGAATGCTCAAGACATTTATAGACATGTACAAGTACAATTGATTATTACACGTGTATCTTGTACTTACAAATGTAATTCTTTTGTGTTTCAAATATACAATATACAAATGGACTGGAGAATCAAATATTGCTCTTATGGATGTTGTATAAATATGAAATAAGAATGGGAAAACATATTCCATAAGGATATGACAAGTATTTATTATTCCTGACATCATGATTAGTATTCTCATCCCCATCTCATCTCACTCCTCACTCCTCGAAGTTTTTTTTTTGGTCATTTATTTATTACGATGATACACACCACACACTACAAACTACACGCGCTGCAAATTATAGGCAGATGTGGGAGCATTTAAATAAAATGGACGTAGTTTGATAATAATGGTGATCAGTGACTAGTGATCACACTATGCACATTGCACATTGAACATCATCCAACACGACAACTGAACCTTTGAATATTTGTATTTTGTATAGACATGAAAATGAAAAGATCTGACGGATGGATATGGTAAGATCCATGAACTAGGGACGTGAATCATGTTATCAAGTGCAATAAATAGATCTGATGCAATAAGTACTATTAGTTATAGTGCTGATATAGAAAATATTCATTCCATCATTATAGTCATAATATCCAAATAGTAAATATAAATAAATAACAAAGTACAAAAGCACAAGCAAACGTCCATCTGCATTCTGCATTCTATACTGATGACAAGGTTTCACTGATTCAATTCCATCTAAATTCTACAGTCTACAGTCTACACTGTACAAAATTATCAACAACCTAATACTAGCTCTAAAAAATGCGGACAACACAATGGATGCTATTTTGCTGCTGCTTTTAGCACGTCTGCAGAATGAATCTCTTTCATTTCCTTATATGACATCATCTGTATTGACAACAGCTCAGCTCAGCACAGTTCAGCTCAGCTCAGTTCTACGATGCTATAAAATCATATGGACTAAAGCTCTCTCTCTCTGGATTTTTTCCGTTCATTTTCTTCATTCTTCAACTAATGTTCTTTAACATTAACATTGATATTAGCATACCATAATCATTTACATAAAAAAGTCTAGCCGCGTTTTCTAGGGCTATTAGCTATTATTATTGACAACTACTGATACACCATATACGATATACCATGTACCCAAAACTTTGTGTACTGTATTTTGAATTGTCTTTTACTAGTAGTAGAATACAACAGAACTTTCTGTACATTTCCTGTATGTTACATACATTCTGTATAATGTATAATGTGAGCATAATACTACAGAGGTTCGTTTGTACTTTGTAGAAAAAACTATAAAAGAATGTCCATTAAGGCCGTTTTGAGCTGTTGTATCGTATTTCGTATATATTATATATCTAATACCTATCGTGTACAATACACAATACAATATAGATGGGATACCCATTATTGGCAACACAAACTTCTACTCCATTAGCCATTATCTTATGATCATCACCATCATCTCTTTCCCTCTTACTCTTCTCCATTCTCCAGTACATATACGAACATAGAACTGTGAACAGTGAACAATGAAGGTTCACTCACTCACACTCGCTCTTTCTTTCTTTCATTCTCATCCTATTGAAAATCTACTTTGATTCAATTCCTACACAACAAATATGTTTAGAACGTGGAATGTAGATGAGGCATTCAATATACAGTATGCAAAAGATGAAAATGTGCGATACACAATACACGAACATTGAAAAAAAATGAGTGAAAAAGTTACACTTCGTGTAAGATCAATAATCAAAGTCCATTTCAATTTTCAACGCAAATTTACTAATGCTATGTACATGATGAAAAAAACCACATCATGATCATTTACAATTTACGTTGATACTGATTTTTGCAACTAATACAAAAGTGCCGCGACCAAAACCATGTAGACAATTCATTCTTAACGATTATTTGCAAATGTATATCCCGGCTACTTTTTTATCCTCTCATACATTTCAATTTTCAATTCTCAGTTCTCAATTGTCCCAGTCGGCATTGTTTAAGTTACATCAAGAGAGAAAAGGATAAAAAAATCAATAGAATAGAGAGCTCATCGGCTCTTGAAAATTTAAAACTATCATTTAAAAATAATGAGCTAATAGAAATAGGAAAAAGGCAAATACACTGTCCATTGTACACAATCAAGTTAATGTTTTAAGGACAAAGACAGCATCATCATCAGCTCTTTGTATTGAGCATTGAGTATTGAGATATTGGGTATTGAATTTGGCAAAAAATTCAGTTTTTTATAACCACTACAAATATTTGACCACTCACATTTCAAACAATAGACACAGTACTGTGGATATTGGATTGCATTTATATTATTGATTATTGAATCCATCTTATCATACACATGTTCTTACATGAAAAGTTGTCAATTACTTTTATGTACTCATTTCAAACAGAATTGAATTGGACTTGCCAAATCACTCATTTCACATAGTATATTTCTATTTGCCAAGTAGTTTGCATTGTCAATTGTAGCTTTTACCAAATTGAAACCTTTCATCGGCTCATCAATCACTTTACTCATCAGTTGGAACGCATCCATTCAAATTTCAATTATGACAAGCCGGAATCGATATTCCACATTCCACATGCGTCTATAGTCTATAAGAATGTAGCACACAATTCTATTTGTTCATAATTCTTTATACGACGGGACTAAATTCAATCAAAGTAGTGGAAGAAATTAGTCGAAATCCCCATGTTCTATTATATCATTATTATTATTTGTAGACTCTAGATACTTGGACAGATTATCAAATCAACTTAAAACTCAAGGTGAAGGCAACCTGCCGAAATACAAACGGATTTTTTAAGTATTTTTTCTAAAGTTGAAATCTATATTATTATGCTAGATGCAGGATGCAAGATGCAAGATTGTATGAATTTTCTTACATGGAGAATATTTCAAATATGAATAAATATGAGCTAACAATAAGATGACTAAAAAAATTCAAAATACAACAAACTTTTACATACCTATTGTTCGTTGATTGTTGATCCAGGTATTATGATGACAAATTGTAGGAAAAAATATAAAAGTTGAAAGAATCGGTCAGAAGATTCCAATTCCATAATAGCACATCACATCAATCCAATTCCAAGGACGCACATGAAAACAAAAAAGAGAAAAAAGTTCATAATTAGTCAAGTTTTTAAAGACACATTAATTAGTAATTATTACCATCGCAATTATTCATGTTTCATGTTGTTTTGTTCATGTATCATGGAAATACCTAATATCTAATATTTTATTTTGCACCTCGTGTTTTGATCATCAAGCTATTTAATTTCCCTCATGCACGAATATGCAAGAATATGAATATGAATAATGAAATATATGCATACGCATATATTTCAATATTGAACGTTGAACATTGAGCATTGAGAACAAACGCACATATACACTTTTTATCATCACATGATGGCATATTATGTATCCACTATCAAGTATACAGCACAACTAGCATCTAGCATGTTTTGTTTCTAGTGTCTAGTTTCTACTGACCAGGCGAAGGACTAACAAAGTATGAGAATAATAATAGTTGTAATTATTTCACACACTAATGTATACAAATGACGAGGGTAATTATTATTTTATAAATAATAATAGTAACACACACAGTCTGCTGTTGTGTTCACACATCTCCAATGTCCAATGTCTCTAGTCTCTAGTCTATAGGTTGAGAGTCAAGCATACCAGAGTATTTAGTATTTGTTAATTTTTAGTGCGTGGAATGTCCACAAGATTGTAATGTAATTATATACACTGAATGTAGATAGTAGATGTTAGACGGACAATATAATAATAAATAATATAATATCTCTAGTCTCTAGACGCTAGACTCTAGTCACACTGTAATTGTAATTCTGCAGAGAAGTACAAAGTATGACGAGACAAATAACTATGAAGAAGAGGAAGAAGAAAAGAATGTTCAATGTTCAGTCCACTCTTAACTTTAACACACACTTTAATAGTAAGATTAATAATAATATACCACCATGGATTTCAGATTTCAGACCACAGGCAGACAGCCAGATAGGCAGACGGTGGAGACCAAGAGAAAACCACGCCACAAGTCAATGAATTAGACTGGACTGGAGTGGAGTGGAGTGAAATTATTCTAATTTCCCATTGTAATCTACATAGTAAAGCCAAAGCTCAGTCCAACATCAACGCAAGTCGTCAGTTCAAACCATTTCAGGGAACATACTCATAAATCCCGAAGTAACACCAGGCTAATCTCAACTTCACTCTCCATCACCATTTACCATGATGACTAACTCTTAATGGACAGGTGCTACATTCAACATTTGGGTTGCCCTCACTCTCACTCTCACTATCATTCTCACTCCCAGTATCAGCCCTTTGACACTCTCGCCTTTTGAATTTTGGATGTTGGATTTTGGACGCTGACCAAAAATCTGTACTA
Organism: Sminthurinus aureus; assembly: GCA_034698265.1. NCBI lineage: Eukaryota > Metazoa > Arthropoda > Collembola > Symphypleona > Katiannidae > Sminthurinus > Sminthurinus aureus. The sequence continues at coordinate 26,014 of JAQGBH010001614.1, read as the reverse complement.
CATTATTTACAATTTTACAACAGTGTTATTAGTTATTAGACTGCGTATTATAGATATTATAGGAACAACCCAAAGTCCATCCGGGTAAGTTAAAATATTCAGCATTCATTCACCCCTCATTCTACACTCTACACTGTACATTGTAAATTATGGAGAAAATAAATATTAAATATCCCATTCTCAAACAGTTCTAATGATCCTATCATTTTACAGAGCTGTATTACCACATGCATGAAAATTTGAAATTTGAAATTAGAGTCAAACCTAAGCTTACAGACTTGCAGTCTTTCACTGCATTCTCATTTATATTTTATATTGTGCCCATTCAACGTCTGAGAGTTTAGACTTTAGAGCTTAGACTTTAGACAAAGTAGTAATTACGTAATTTTCTTTCAGTACAATGAAAATATATAATGAAGAATAGTGTTTGTGCATATAAAATCCAAATTATAAGTAGATACACAGTTCATTTTACATGTATTAATGGCATATTATGGTGTTTTCCATTGTTTCACAGTCACAGACAACAATGCATTGCGTACAATGTGCAATGTTTACTGTATTGTACACTGTACAATGTAGAATGTAGACAGAAACAATGACTATTGACTTGCTATCTAATTTGATTCACAATTTAAAATTGAAATTTGAAATAGTCATCCATGTTCAGCATGGCATGGCATGCTCATAAAAATTTTCATGCTCAATAATCAGCTCTCAAATTTAGATATGAAGGTGATATTTTCATCTATTTTATACCACTAATGAGTTCGCCACACCTGATTAAATACACATGTGCTGCATTGTTCTCCATACTGCATATAATGGACATTTTGAAGTACATGAGGAATTTTTATCACAGCGACTGAATACAGAATATACACTATAGAACACAAGGAAGAAAAAAACATTCATCAAAATGTAGTTTTCAAGTTCCAGTCATTTTTCTTCCATCCATTAGCTAAATGTCCAAACTCCAAACGCCATGCTGCATCCAAGATGCACGACAGGTTCAAAGAAAATAGCAACGTCAATCGATATTTAAATATCACTTCTGCTCCTTTTTGTCTAAAAGCTAATAGCTCCAGTCTCAAATCTCAAGTCAATAGCCATTTAGGATTGGAACTTGAAATGAACTACTAATGCTTTTAGTATCCACACGGCTTTGTCTTTGGTTTTTTGTAATGTTCAAACTCTAAAATCTATTGGATATTTTGAATCTGGAATCCTTTCTTGAATACATTGAGAATTGAGAAGCATTAAATAATGAGGGCCATTACCACCATTACATTATCTGTCTCTGTGATTTATTGTTACTTTAAAACCTATATACAGAATTGATAACAAGTATTGTCAACCCATTTTGCACATCCAACATCCAGTAACCCATATCTCAATTTAAATATACAGGCGACACACACACACACAGACACATAGACAATTACTCAATTTCTCATTTCTTCATCATAAATACAGTAGACAGTAGAGGATAATAATAATATAATAATATACTGTGTTTTATTGTATATTGTACACAATACACAAGTCACAAGCATTTCATCAACATCTCTTCACTTTGCCTTTCAATCCCCAATTTTATGAACACTACCGTACACCGTATGATATAAAATTATAAAATTGTAAATGCCTACAAAATAAATAAATACCTACGCACGTTATTCATATAATCATCCAATGAGAAGTCACTGTTCACTTTATTATATAATAATACGTTACAATACAAAGAGTAGAGTGCAGATTTTCACTCCACTTGTATTTGTATTTCATGAATCATGATACTTGACAAAAAGAAAAGGAAAACGACAATGCTCACACCAGATGAAAGGATGATATTTCAACAGGCTCTTTATAATTTGATACATAATGTATGCACATATAATGTAAAACAGACTACACTGCACACTGTTGCAAGTTGCAAGTAGTAAGTAATTTTACTTACTCCAATCCACAAATCCATTGTCTCCATCATCATCAGAAACATGAGGACTATTACATAGATATTAGATACGTATGTGCAATACTCAATACTGAATGCTGTATTGTAGATTTCATATATTTAAGCATGAGGATGAGGGAGGACAAGAAAATATTTCTACCCATATAATAATAATACAATAAACACTTTCTACACTACACATTCCGCATTCTGCATTCTACATTCTATTCTACGTGATACATGATGTTTACTTCATAATAATATAAACTGTCCCACTTTTGAATTGTGAATCCTTTGCAAAATATTATCACATCATGATATCATATTCAAATTCGTAATTCAAAACAGGCGTAATACACAATACACACAAGAAACTAGCATATAGAGCACATACAAAATGCCACAATAGATAGGAGATACAAGGTACATAATATGTAATATAATTTAATACACTAAACACTAAACACACTTCTTTTCAAACCTCAAAACTCCATAGTGGAACAAAACAGAATTGTGCTGCTGGTACCGGAGCAAAGTCATAAATACACGTCACTCTACTTTCATTCCTAAATAGATGTAATAGAATATTCCTTTCCGACAGAATGCCACGGTTTGGCATCGTCTGGTTAATGGTTAATGGTTCTCCTTATGAAATCTGGTGTAAAATCTCCATTCAACTTTGGCATATACCATACACTATAAACCGTATGCACATTGTACATTGTACAAAACTAGAGTCTCGAGTTTGTTTTTCTATACTATATACTGTAAACAGGAGAAAAATAATATTATGTGTACAATTTTGAGTTTTGTATGCATACGCACATTAACAAATAATGTTACACCTTACCCTTCAGCCCTTTGTTTCATTTCAGCTTCTTTCACAAATCACAAATCACACACGACTCTACCTGTACCTGTCTGTCTGTCTGTATGTGCTTTCTATGTATCTACATTCTACATCCATCCATCTATCTGCCTATGTATACAATATATATTTGAAATGTGCGTAACCAGTGGAAGAGCCGTAAGGAAATCACAAAAAAAATCTGGAGGTTTTGATTTCTTGCCCGTCCTCTTCTTACATTATTATAATAATTAATAGTGTATATGGATGAATGAAATGAATAGATGGCTCATGGCACAAGTCCAAACCAAACCAAACGAAATTCTAGCAACTGTATTTGAAATACACGTGGATTCCTGTTATTGTTGTTGTTCTTATTGTCATCATCATGTTTTCTATAGTCTATAGTGTACACACAGAGTACAAGAGTACAGTGTAAAGTACAACGTACACCGCCCGGAATAAACATAACACATAACACCAACCATAAACTGTTCATTAAGTCAAGAAAGGAATTTGCAATCCCCAGAGCTAGCTATGAGCCACAATCGCAACTCGCAGAACATTAAACATTAAATGTAAAGTAGTCATTATACATTCAATATACAATATACAGTATGCTCAATGCTCAATGTGTGTATTTTGTATTGTGTATTGTGTATGCACAAGAATGATGCATTAAAAAAGCTGGTTGTAATAATTTCAATACATTTAAAACTCCATCTGCAACTCCTTCGCTTAACTTTGATTTGTACCACTGTTGAGAAGAGGTCCTTTGTTGCATCGCTCAACAATCCAATCCACTCAACAATCACTAGGCCTCATGTGCAATGTACAGTGTGTGTACGGTGTACGCTGTACAACGTACGTGCTATTGTCAACACCTTACAACGTCTGAAGTCTTAGCGGAGTAAAAAGCCGCGGGCCTCACTTCAGACTTCCGACGAATATCAAATATGAACAGGAGTAATGCATTCAAAATAGAGATAAAAACATGAGAATACGCATAAATTCAATTCTTTTCTACAGTTTCCGAATGCGAAATAAAAAACAAACTTACGTTTCCATACACCTTTATTTTAATATAATTTTACTATATAAAACACAAAAATACGTGTGTGTGTTTGAAAATTTGATAGCGAGGACTAAATATAACATCCGATCACATAATAATATTAGAGTGATACTTTTACGAAACAAAAAGGCAAACACTAATTATAGGAAATTGAATCAAAATGACTGGTTCAACATGAATAATGCAACGTAATTCATGTTAATAACTTAATTTAGCTCTGCTTGTTCCTCACTGCAGTTCTGATGTACGGTACAGGATATGACAGTTTTAGATTTTACTGTTGATTGTGAATTGTGGATGTATCACAGGTAGCCAGGTGATTATACTGATATTATGTAGTGTAATTTGCATAAATACATACAAATAAACATGTCAATTGTCCATTGTGTTTTTGCTCATCTGTTCTCTATTCTCATTTTTAGTTGTATGAGTTTTGCAATCATCACAACTTGAGCAACTTAGTTTTACTACATACATTATGCATTGAACGTCTTGAATCATCTGTGACATAAACTTTTTAAAAAGAATACAATAATTATGATTTGGTCTACAGTCTATAGTGTATGGCGTGAAAAAAATAGAGTACGAGTATGAATAGGGATAATTACAGCAGCAATATTAGTAATTAAAATTAGTAATTACGACCGTTTTCCGCACGTCATTTATTTGCATAAATGCTTTAGACATTATAATAATGTATACAGATCTTTAAATGACTCTATTACGGACTTTGTCTTTGTCTCAGTCTTTGTATTGGACTTCAAAGCTGCCTTATATCCGTACCGCTCTTGATCTTGAACTTGTACCTTTTAAATTGTAAGTGGTACAACTGTGAGATGCGGTTTGCACTATAAGCTATAAACTATCATCTACATTTGAAATGTAAGCCAGTCAGTTAAATTTGAAATGGGACATTAAATGACAACTTTAACGTCATAACTCACTAGTCCTGGCACAGCGGAGCACGGCAAGTTCACGTGCTGTACGGACTTGTAAGTTGTAGAATATAGATGGAATATGGAATTAAGACAGAAGAGCGAGAAAAAAAGTACGGGTTTTCAATTAATAATCAAGGACCGTAGAAAATTTAGCATGTAGGAAACTCATGGTCCATGAATTTTCTTCCACTGTGTACAGTGTACAGTGAGCAGTATTCAGGCTATTGCCACCACGAAGTCGGATTCGGATTTTGATGTTGATGAATCGTCTCTCTTCCTTCCTTTCTCCTTATGTTTCCTCCTGAAGCTCAAAGCCATAAGTCATAAGCCATAAACCACATACCTTAAGCACTGAAAACTGAACACTGAACGTGTCACATATCACACATCACATCCGCAAATATAATATATGAAGTTTTTTGCCTAGGAAAAATGGGGAAATGAGACAATTCTGCCATATTCTCAAACTTTGTCTTCTGTACAACATGATATTAAAAAATGTATGCATAGGAACGGCAGTATTTTATATTTATATACTGTCCGGCGATTAGTTGAAATAAATTGGAATTGTTCATTTGCGATTCGAGATTCTAGATTCGAGACTCGAGACAGGGAGGCAATTTCAATATCTCTTCACTACTCTAAATATAACATGTGTACAGTGTGTAGCATGTAGTAAATGAAAATTTTTTATATAGTTGAGCTAAAAGTGCACTCTGACTCTCATTTCCAGATTCCGGAGCATATGACATTGTACGCCCGACACACCGCACATATTTAAACTTGATAGAGATATGGAGAACAAGAGTGAGATTCACAGTGGATTGGATTGGAAATACCAAATACCCAATACCAAACACCTTAAATTGGATCTAGGCAAAAATCCTTCTCGAGTCCAAATAGAAAATGAAATGAAGGCAAGCGAACCAAATGATTCCTATTAACCATGATTTACGAGACTCATTTTCCAAGAACTGTAATTCCAATCCAATCCCAACCAAACCAAACCAGCCAACTCAATGCTCAATACTCAGTGCACTGGAATTCAACAGTAGCAATACCAGCAATCATGGAAAACTGTAGCTATGGGTGATCTTGGATCTTGGAACTGGGAGCATACTTGGAATTTCGCATATACACACCCACAAATAGATTACCTGCTCCTCCTGAATACTCAGAACTCGGAATTGTGTGTAGACTGTAGACTTTACATGTGCGGTGGTGACTCATCGATCTGAGTCTTGGGTAGTGCGTACGATATTGGTATCAACGTTGGCGGTAAAGTGTGTGCAGTATGGGATATGAGGTGTGAGCGGAATAGTTAGCGTTACATTCCTATAAAAGGACCACAAACATATAGAATGTAGACTGTAGAATTTGGAAGTATGGACTATAAATTTGTAGATATAACTGAACAAAAAGTCCCAATTTTGCAGTATGATCCTAAACAATTCCAAATGATCACACATCACACCAACACCAGATCAAACCAAACCATTCTTTATTCTTTATTCTTTACCATGCCACACCACACCACAGCACGACATAGCTCAGAAAAACAGCGTTTTAGTTTCAGAATTTGGAGAGAAAGGGTTGTAAGTTGTGATACTAATAATACTGGTGATACATTGCAAAGATTTGTTTCAAGAAGCCACCCAAGCAGAACGGAAAACCTAATCAAAGGAATCATACGCTCGTGTCTCTATCTTTGTACAATATATAGTATACACGCCTAAGAATGGATTTTGTACATAGGTATGGAAATTAAACCCATGTCTAAATATGTAGTGCAGCGTATAGAGTATAGAGTCAAAAAAGGGTTACATGCTAAATTCTACTTGGTAAATGGCTTATAAACCCTAAAACCTACAGACTATAACAAATACCAAATGCCAAATGCGAATACCGAATGGCGAATAACGCATGCCACAGATTAGGTAAAAACACGGAGATTTTTCTTCTTCCTCTTCCTCCTCCTCAACACCATCAACTTTATCAACCATCAAGCATCGACTATCAAACTTAAGTTGAGTGCCATTTTATTGACTCTGTCACATATTCTCACTCAATAAGTGACACCAGCACCAAATCCATCCCATTCACAAAACTCATGTACCATTAGACTACAGTATAAAAGGACAAGGCATTGGAAATCCAAAACCAAATCACATCACTCTTATATTATTCCTATTCCCATTCCATTCTTTTCCTTTTTCTTCCTTCGTCCACACCACACTTGCATTCGCATTCGAATTCGCACACTCAAATCTTAAGTCGATTTCAATGTACATGTATAATGTATATAAGTGTAACACACATATCAGTGTAAGTAAGTAAAAGAATACCACTTCCACTTCCATCTCCATTTCCATTTCAATTCACTCCTAGTTCAATCACTCTCTCCGAGAGATTTTTTTTATCCCCTAGTCACTAGTCACTAGACACTAGTGGTGGACACATGAGGTTTGATCGTGCTAGAAATTTCAACTTGGTCAACCAACATCCTTCTATATTCTACATTCTGCACTATATTCTCCATATGCACATTTCTACACTTACTCCTCTCCAATTTTCAGGCTATTTCCTATTTTCTACATCTAATACACATGTAAACATGTATGCATTCGACGTTTGATATTCAAGAGTAGTTTAAAAGGATTATTTATACTTTATAGAGCTATGAAATGGTTGAACGTGGAACGATGAACGATGAACGGTCGAATTAAAACCTGGTTGATTCTTTTTCAGGTTATTATAATTATTATTATTGTTCTCTTGATTCTTGATTCTTGAATATGTATTCAGTCCTAAACAAATATAGGAATTACATACAAAGACACAAGATACAAGTCACAAGACATAATAATAATGGTCGTAAAAAAGTTGATATTAAATATTAAATAGCTACCATGAACCATCCTTCATCTTATTAACACACTTTACACTTAATGATATTAAGCCTTTGAGCCTTTGAGTCTTCGAGTCTTTGAGGCCACATGATATGCATAAAATGGTCAATAGAAACCAAAAACCATTCATCTAGAAAAAGAAGATTGAAGTTGAATTGCGTCAAGTTGTGCTGGGTTGAGCTGAGCTGATTGTAAACTTGATCGCACTCATTTTCATTCTCATTCTCATTCCATCATCCAAATCCACATCCTCAATAATACTCACTGATTGTTTTTCACTGGTTGCCAGTTGCAAAGCTCATTAATATCTCCATAGGCATTCCAATAGGCAGATTGTAGAATGCAGAATGGCATCTGTTTTGCTGTTTTGCGACAGACTGTTCACTGTTCAGTGTGAAGTGAAGAGGAACAATTAGAGATAAACTTAAAGCTAGACCTATTGACACGATTCAGTCAATTGTTATTATTATAATAAAGGAACATCATCTACCTCTATATTTCCTCCTGTAGGTTGTATGTTGTAGGTATCTCTATCTCCTCAACTTTAATTCTACATTTCTTTTTACTTTTTTCTTTCCCCTTGATCAAACATCGAGCATTAAACATCAAACACAACCCAAATAATATATTATTACAATCTCTATCACTATTATTATTGTCCATTAGATGGAAACAACAAATAAAAAGTCAAAATTATATGCTACTATGCCATGTTTGTGTCTACGGCTATGTACACATCACCAATTTCAATTTTATCCACCTCACAGCATTTAAATTGTTTCGGTAGTAGATGGTAGACGGTAGACAGTTGAAGAGAAACAGGTAATGCGGACTTTGTTACGGTAGAATGAAAATCATCAAACATCAAACATCAAATAAAATGCAGAAAGAATAGATTGGCCATAAATTCACGCAGACATTGTATATACAATTGTACACAGAACTTTTGGCATATCAACATAATTAACATTATTTTTCCCAATGAAAATAAAACTGGCCACCCCCAGAAACCAAGGAAAAACTATTGACTATGTACCATAGTTTTCTGCCTTGATTATTCATGATTCATGGTTCATGGTTGCAGTTAAAAGAAAATTCGTAATGTCTACAGTCCACAATCAACTATTATAACATGAAAAATAATACACATTCGGTGAAATTGTGTAAGATGAAACATGAAGCGTAGATTCAAATTTGAATGAACAGTGGACAGCAAACAGCAAATATCAAGAAACTGGAAACCCACAAACAAACAAACAAACAGCCACACCAAATACATACATACACAGTGAAACTGGACCTTCAACTTTGAGCTGAACATTCAAAATCAAAATTCAACTTGAATCCTGTAATAATATATTATGTGTATCATAATCATGATCATGCTGATCATGACATGCACTGAAATCTGAAATCATAAAATACATTAATACCAGTAGGATGTCTTTTGTTAGTTGTGCGTTGTAGTTCGTAAGAAACAGAGGGAAGAGTCAAAGGAAAATTAAAATTCATCCTTTTAGACCATAATATGTAAATGTAATAGATAATAGAAGACAAAAGTATACAAAATTGTAGAAAGATGGAAAGTGTAAGATTACATACATCATACACCATACAGTTGGATTGGGAATGTAAAATAAATAATTAAAGAAAAATGAATTTTTATACTGATATTTTCCCCTCCCACTTGTTCTCCATTTTCTATTCTCTCACGATTTCAAAAGGAATACGAAGAATTCAATTCAATCCAACTTCCAACATCCAACCCAATCCTAACGAAATCGTAAGCAATCTACTATGAAACTTGTTAACATCATCACGGACAACGACTACTACACACTACACATGTACTGAATATTCTCGCTCACTCTTCAAATCCTTCTATTTTCCTCTTTTTGTTTTTTTCTTAGGACTTCTTACTGCAAAACTGTGTGTTCCATATTCCATATGGAATTCGCAGTGCATAGTGCATACACGACTCTTTACATTTTTCATGTCACTTTTAATAATCATAACTTGTAACTTGTATCGAATCTCGAATCATAGACCACATACAACATATATATTCAAATCCCATCCGTTTATCTTCAAGGAGAAATTACCAGTTGCAAGTTTTTTCAACTCAATTCATTCAGATTGACATGAGTGTGGAAAACTCGCAGCATTCAAAATTCACAACCAAACGACCATGCTCAATACTCAATTACTCAACGCTCGGTCCTCACTGCATATGATTCGTTATTTGACTAGGTTACGGCTTCATGAACTCTGTCCATTCTAATTTATTTTCGCAATTTACAATTTTATCTTGTATCTTGCATCTTGTCTCTTGTCTCTCTGAAACATTCAATAACTAATATGGTATTTTATTGATTCATCTGCGGAGCCACTAGTCACTAGTCAATAGTTCTTTCATAGACGTTTGGAACTGTGAGAATCGGAATAATAACTTGTTTCATCCGGAATCCAAAATCTAGAATCAAGAATCAATAGAATCCAGATACAATGGAAAATGTAAGCTGTGCAACTTAAATGTATAAAATTTTACACAGATCTTTCTTTCTTCTGTGCAAATGTACAATGCAACTGATATCTAATATTTGAAATCTGAAATCTCATGTCCCATCATCAGTAAAACAATACGTGGTTTTAATCTGATCCACCAGCCGACCAAACCAACAATGAATATAAAACGCAGTAAAAGTTCAAAGTACCATGAAGATTGCTAATACAACAAACTACATATGGTAGAATCTACAGACAGAATGAAGTAACCACAGAATAAACCCTTTCGCTTACATAAACAATAAACAAATGTCATCCAAAGTCTCAATTCCAAGTCTGAAGTGATCAGTGGAACAAGTTATCAAATCAAATCAACTTGTGTCAAACCCAATGAATACTAAATATTTATTGACTGTACAGACTACACTGTACATTGTTCATTGTGTGTACAGTACACTTATTGTGCATAGAAATAAGCTGTCGGACTTTTATCAGTGATTCAAACTCACAACCAAATAGAGCTCAATACACAAGTTGATGCCATTTATCGACTTATACAACAGACATGTGTATTTATTATTATTTATCTTTTATTGCATGTACATTGTACATTGAATGAATACACAGATGCAGAAGAGGATACAGAGAGAGAGAGAAAAAAATAGTCTTTTCATTTTCAGTCAACTCTAATCAGTTTGAATTTTCTTATTCAACCAGAACAATTCATATCTTTATGTTGTTTAGTGTACATTGTAAACGCTGTAAATTCTGTACACTACTGTCTACTGTCATATGATTGAGCTTATAAATTCCAGCTTGAGAAATTCAGAATGAAAAACAGCAATGACAACGACAACAACAAGCCTTTTATTAGCCAAGTCCACGAGCAAAAACGTTTACTTCTTTTATTATTTCATTTCATTATATTTCAAGAGACTTTTATTTTCCCTTTCATTTCATACCATTTCATTCCGTTCCATTTTGTTGGGAAAATAAGTAACTAAAATCCATGTCTGTGTAGGATGTGGATGTCTCAATCTGCAATCTAAAATCTACAAGTACAAGTAGTAAAGTTGTTGCTTTTATTATTGTTGTAGTCAAGTCAAACTCTCCACTGTCTACTGTCAACTGTCTAATGTCTACTACTGTTCTTCTGTTGTCTTTCAAATTTATAGCCAAAAATGGCTTGAGCATCAACGTCAACGTCAAGCCGACAGAAAACACCGCCATCATCACTAAGCACAGACCTTATTAAATCCATTCCCATATAATATTATAATATATATGAACACTGAACACTTGAACTCTTTGTAGTTTGTACATCTCTCTAAAACAGTGGAATTTCTGATAGAAAAAAGAATATGTGACTACACTCTAAACTCTACACATCAAAAATTATAATCTAGTAGATGAAACAAATAAAAATCTGTCTTGAATCTCGAGTCTTGAGCATCCAACATGTACCATGTGTGTCATATTTCCTTCCTTTGTGCTTTGTAGGCTGGCTGTGGATACATTATGTTATAGGCAGATTTTAGCTTTTGTTTTGAAAAGTAGGTGCTGAGATGCTTCAAGCTCCAAGCTTGCATCAAATAAAATAAGTCAAAACAAGAAACAAGAGCAATCCGTGATCCGTGGTTTCCCTATATCTTTAAATTGTACAGTGTGCATTATCCAATTTTATACGCCACTTTTACATTAAAAACCTTTTGGTTGCCCCATCATCAAATCTTGTCGACTTGATGCAAATTCAACTTGAAATTCAAATTCAACTGCCATGCTAATACTAATGCTAATACTCATAATCTGCATCGCCATTAGCCATCGCAGAAATCCTCTTATGTGTCTATTGTGTGCTTCGTGCCATCAACTATTTGCTACTTGTTATTTGTTTTGCCTGCAGTCTGTACTAGAACATACAAGGTTCAAGAAAAAAAGAGGATTAACTCCTGTCTTAAATCTTTCATGTTGCGTGTTCCTAGTGCATTTTGCCAATACAAATACAAACACAAATACTCGTACATTAAATACACAAAATACAATGTTCCTTGTAAAGTAACACAGTAGTACGCACTTTTTTACACAAAAGAGAACAAAATCATCACCATTATCATAACACTAGATACTAGATACTAGATACTAGACACTAGACATTCAATCTGAATTCAACCCTTTTTTCAATAATAGGTGATAGACGAGTTCAGTGCTCACGTGCATTTGTGTATATAACATATTGTGTATGTAATCTGTACAAATGAATCAAGTATGCTCTGTTGAAACAGAGTGCATGACCATAAATTGTACTTAGTTTTTGCCATCAATTTAGCACGGGACAGCTTTTCTAATACACACACATGTTACACGCAAACAAACCAACAGATCCACAACACACAATACACAATACAAAATACATAAGGAGAGCAATTTTCCATTTTCCATTTAAAAACCATCATGAGCTAGACAAACTGACGTTTAGTCAGTTTGAGAGTAGACAAGGAGTAGCTGTAAGCTGTAGCTGTTGCTGATATCTGCCTATCCTAGAAAAAAGAACTTCTTTCTGATTTCTGACTTCTGACCCACCGACATCGATTCAATTCCACTCAACTCAACAGCTAACGTCTACTTCCACAAGAACAACAGCAACAACAACAAGAACAGTTATTCCCATAATCCCATAAATATGTAAACATAATCATCAGGTGCTTCTTTCCCCTCTCTCTCTTGTCTTGTCTTCTCATTCTTCCAACTACAACTAAACGCACACCATTACAATTCTATTTCATCTGTTCCTTTTCTTACACCCCGAGTACATCTTACATATTACATATGTAGTACACAGTATACATTGTGTTACTGGATACAATGTGTATTTGGCAGTCGATTAATGTCATGCCGGCTTACATAATTTCATAAATTACACATCAGCCCACTTAATACAGGCAAGTCGAATATCAATGAATACAAGATACAAAATACAAGAAACAAGTAATAAGAACAACAAACATTATCAATTCCCTTATACGATAAGTTGAACAGTGAATCTCAATTGATATACAATAAAATGGACATTAATCGCCTCTGGTATCTTGTATCTAGAATCTACAATCTCTAATCTGTGGTAAACAGGTAAGTGGTAATGTAATTATATATCATTATTAATACTCCGATTACATATTTTTACAATTTATGTCAATAGTCAATAGTCAATACTCTTGTACTCTACATTTCCCATCATCAATCATCCATCATACCAACAATCAATAATAAATAATACTATTTACTACACCGTGTATTTTCCAATTAAATTAACATTTTTTCAAAACAAATATGTATATGAGAAAGACAAATTGGAAATTAGAATGATTCAAAATTCAAAGGGTAAGAAAAAAGTGAGAACATTAGCATTAATAATATTAGCTCACTTCTGTTTTTGGAGCTTTGGAGCAAAATATAAATTAAAATTGAAATCAAATTTTGTGGGATGGCGCTCTTAATTCTTATCTTTAAAGTTTTTACATGTCAATAAATCATATCGCAAATGTATTCATCATATTTTATGTACAAATGGATACGCACACATAACACATAACATTAGAGACGACAAAAAACAAAAGACAAAAGACAACAAATCAAATGCTATTCAAATTCAAATGTGTGTGCATTAAGCATGGGAACATAAATGCTGAGATCAAGACAATTGATACAAATTCAGATAGTAATCAGTAATCAGCAATCTAATTATAATTATTATTCAAATAAACGAACACATATAAAAGTAGACAACAGGAGTGATCAAAAATCAAAATGTTCTTCCCATAACCTCAGGTGAAGCTTTTTTTACCTTTATCACGATAAAGTCATAAATCATAATACAAATAATGTCATGTCGCTGCTATACCACAACCACAAACATACAAACATCAACACAGATAGACACTCACGCTCTTGTCATAATGTCAAGGGAAATTAGGCAGTCAACATCCAACAGTCAACAGCTGAGAAAGATAATAACCTTCTTTGCTCAAATTCAAATCAAATTGAATCTATCGAAATTTAATGTTGTCAACATTCAAAATTAACTCTTGTACAACTTTAGTTTAAAAGTAAAAGTAAGCAGAATCAAGGAAATTACGGTTATTATTATCATCATCATTATTTTAAATGAGTTCAATAAACGATGCCGACTTGTAGACGTCGACATCGACATGAACTATTAAATACGCATAAATAATAATAAATAATAGTATAAATAATAATGCAACAGCTATTATTTTCAATAATAAAAATAACTCATATTTCCACAATCCACAAGCTACTTGATTTTTGAGTTTTGATTTTTATTATTCTCCCTTTCTGTCACTCAACTTGATTTGATTTGATTTAATTTAATTTGGTTATTTGTAGAATGGAATACATATTTGATATTGGCCAATACAAAACAATACAATACAACAGAATACAAAGTAAAAGAAAAATCATGAATCAACCAACAAACGGCTGAATGGTGGAACTACAACTGCAACAACAACAATGACTGCATGCATGTAATATGTATGTAAATGTGTATGTAAATATAACCGGATAATCTAGGTCATCAAATTAAATGTACAAAGACAGGCCAATTATTATCAATTAACAGTATCATCAGCAATCCAAATACATACGTAATATTTTGTGCAGACTCTAGACTGTAGACCGTATAGATTTTATTGTAATTCAGCATTCAACAGGCTGCATTGTGTGTATAATTAATAAATGAATAAATGAATGAAAGCGTTTATGTATGCATTATGCATGCAATGAACATCCGTGATTCATGTTCAATGCTCAATGCTCAGTGTTCACTGGATGTTGATCCTCCTCCTCATCATCATCGTTGACTTGAATCTCAAATATCAAATCAAATCGAGTACAAAATATATCAATGAGATCAAAACTGGTGCTAATACGCTACACGCTGTACTCTATATACTTAATACTGAATCCCATTACATGTACAATGGACAATGAACAGCAACGAACAGAAAGTATCTACAAGTTTCAAGTTGAGTCAAAACGTTTCCTCTTCTTATTCAATGTTCAAATGTCCAATCCATCTTGGTCATTTTTACCATGAGAAAAAAAGTAGATGAAACAACTCCTCAAAATCCTGAAATCCTCAAGAAAGGAATAGTTAAGTAGGACAATTTTATTCGTATTTTATTCCTATTCCTATTTTTCCTACTCTAAAAATTGTTGTAGGTCGGGCCTATCCAATCTCCATTTGAGTCAATCTTCAATCCGCATCCATTTGAATCTCATCATCTCATTATGTTATGCAGAACCCTCGTCGTTTCATGATCCAATACCAATTTCAATTATAATCCTAACACCAATCCCAATCCAAATCCAAATTTAAATGCATCAATAAGAACAAGAGATAAATGGAAAATAAATCTGAGTGACTGACTAAAAACAAGGATTTGGTCAATAAACTTTCAACACATTCAAACTCAATCTCAACATTTATCCATCTGTCTCCATTCGTCTACAGTCTACACTCTACAGTTTACATATTACCTGTTACTTAAATTTGAATTTGAATTTTTGTCGCGTGTACTTATTTGGTACATTTGTAAAATATGGCTTGTGACAATTTGGAGCATGTCGAGCATTTACCATTTACAATCTTTAGCAAGCAACGACAACGAAAACGACAACTGATGCAGGTATAAAAAATCCTTGATTTACCTTAAACATATTTATTAGTTTTCTTCCTTCTCTTCACGATGCAAACACAATGTGCAATGTGGCTCTTTACTCTGGCTCTGAATACTAAAAGTTAGTAAATAGTCAACGGACAATCCTACGTGAATTTTCAAACGTCAAACTTGAAGCTTCTCTACAATATACAATGTACAATGTACAGTAAGCAATCAATTGTCAAGTTTTTGCTCTGTATTCTGCATGAAAAAAACGAGGCCTCATACAGTTGACAGTACACAATAGAGTACAATACACAAATGGTTCATTATATATGTTAAACAGGTTGTTGATTTTTTTCTACATTTTGTAAATTTTCTGAATAAAGGAAATGCTTGCTGAATTTATTTATCAAATTCTAGATTCTAGACTCGAGATTCCAGATTCTAGAGTCTAGATTCTGGGAACTGCAGGCAACCTGCTCAAACAACATGAAAAAACATACACGGAAACGCGTAATGTCAATAGTCAATACATTGTTCACCAAACACCAAACATTCAACGTACAAAGGACAAAGACAATGATATAACTGAGCTATGTGAATTTTTCCCGCTTTCCGTCTTTCCTCTTCACAGTACAATCACGTACTCAGTGTACACATTACACATACACACGCATACACAATACACGCACAAACTAAATTCAATGTTGCAATGTTCTGCACTTCCCTCACCGTTCGCCGTCACTATTCACTCTTCTTTCTCTCTTTTTATTCTGTGTTTTGTGTCTTGTGTTCTTTACTCTCTACTTTGTACAAATTCTCGCAGCTTTTGCCGGAAGGAAAGAAATATTCTCGTCTCTTATTCCATTGACACTAGCAACACAAAATGACGACTAGAGAATAGAAACAAGAGAGAGGAGAGCACCGGAGCAGAGCACAGTTTTCTCTCGTTAGGAAATAAACAGGTCTAGAGTCTAGAGAATAGAGAATAGAGAAAAAAGAGGATAAAACGAGCCATTTCCCAAAGCAACTGTACACATTACACATCCAACAGCCATGTACAATATATACACAAAAATACAAATACAAATACGAGCCGCTCACGCAATGCCCATGTCCATGTCATCATCATCATCATGTGTAGATCAAAGGATAGTCGGATTTCATTTGTCGAATTTCACACCATTATGCCTACACTCTACACATTTGATGCGTCCGAAGCAAACAAATACAAAATACAAAACACAAAACAAAAGTATAGTTGTACAATGTACACCCGTTGTAACGATGGAGACGGTAGACAGTGGACGGTGCCGGTAGGATTCACAAGTTGCTTGTCGTTTTTTAAACATGGTTTTTCTTTTTTCATTCCTCCACTGTTTTCCTCTACACTCTACATTCTACATGTTTTTAGTCTGGCTCATCAAGATCAAGATCATCATGGTTCACAATAATCCGTAGTTTTAGTCGTCGTCCTCCTCCTCAACTCTCCAGAGACAAGAACAAGACGGTTGACGGTTGAGTGAGATTCGAGGGAAAGAGTCATCCTTATTCCCACTTCCACCTTCTACATACTGTCTACCGTCTTCCATCTGTTTCTGTCTCAACTAAATCCTGTTCCGCCGCCGTGTCCATCATCAAACCAACAAAAGTGAAGAGAAAGAGGAATCACATCAACTTCAATGTCAGACTGAATTTCCCAAGTTTCGCAAGTTAACATGAATATGACAGGTAGAAACTTGATACTGATTATGAAGCCACATTTTTCAAATTATAAAAAATCCCGTGTAGATAATTGTAATACGAGAGGAAAAAGTCATTTGTACCAAGTAATAATATACTCAAAGCCCAAGAAATTCTAGAACAATCCTGATCAAAATTGAAACTCTGATACCTAATGACTAATGATACGTAGACGACTAAAATGCAAGAAAATTCACTGATACGTTGGTGAAAACGAGTAGAAAATCTAGAATCTAGAAAACGTAGAGAGGAAAAAGCGCAGAGAATCAAACCTTTGGAAGAAGGTCCAGTTACCAGTTGCCATTGCTTTGATTTGCTTGGGATTTTGAAGCACTCTCTTGTTTATGTGGGCTAATTCGTTTGAAATATGTAGAGGACGCGTGTCTGTCGTTTCTCGGGATCTTTATGAAATCTTTTGAAAAATTATTCCATCTCTGCTTGCCACTTGAAGCTCTCCAGAAACATTTATATTATTATAGCTCAAGGACAAAAGTTAAAATGAGAGAGAGAGATGAAATGGGACATGGCCATAGGGAGTAGTGTAACATTTCTCAGTTGATATTTTGTTCTGTAAGAATATCTGTACACTTTCTTGTATAGTGTTGTATACAAAAATATTACAATACAGAATACAGATACAGAGGAATCCTATGACAAAAGTAGGTAATTCCAAATTCCAAAATCAGAAAAGACAAAGACGTTTTAAATAACTCATTCCATCTTATCGCATTTCCTTTCTGTCTTATTTCCTCGTCATCCTTCATCAACTTGCTCTTATGCATTATATTAAAAACACGTGACAGCGGCATACCGTCACACAACACAACATCACATAAAATGTACCAAGTACATACACATGTACATGTGCACAAACACATGATAGAGAGAATCTTAGACATTGGGAGACTTTGAACCTCGAGAACCGGAGAATGGGATACAGATGAAAAGTGATACTGTAACGAAAAACAGAGAGAAAGATAGCAAGAGAGAGAATAAGCAATTTGTACAAAAACAAAAGTAAAGAAACTTGAAGAATTTTTAGCTTGCATATTTTTCATAGCCATCTTGATCTCTTACACGACTCTATCCAATATCCGAATCCGAATATCCGACTGTATCACTTACATAAACTCGAGTGTATATTTTCATATCCTTTTACATCAGTATAGAGTTATAGAGTGTACAGTGTACAGCGTGCAGGGCAATTTTACTCAAGAAAAAAGTGAGTAATAAAGTCTGGAAACTTTTACTATTACTCCGTTCTACTTGTTCTCTCCCATTATCGTGTTATGGTATGATCTGCTATGGTACATGAGCCAGTAATAGTAATACTCACATTCATACTCATACTCATACTCATACTCTCATTCTCATAGTTGTAGTCGTAGTAGTTTTCCTTCTGACAGGACAGTTTTACCCGAAAATCCAATTTCTTATCGCATCTCTTTCTCTACTTTTTTTTCTCCGTCATTTTTTCTCTTTCCCACACACCATACACCATATACCATCCACCACACACAGCATGCCATACCAAACCAAACCAAGCCAGCTTCCTCTTATCACAATCTATACCAATCTAAATCCAAATCCAAGTCCAAGACCAACGATCCATCCATCCATCCGTTGAAGCAGCCAGTCTCGAGTCTCAATTCTAGAGTCTAGATTCTATAGGTTCTAGGTTATTATTAAACACATCGTCATACGCACTCTAATACTCTTAATATGGTACTACGCTCTACATTCTACACTACGCACAGTACACATCCATACCTGCCCAAAGCAAGTGGAACCAGACGAGAAAATATATAGACAAAAGTCAAAATGTAGATAGATAGATTGTGGAAACAAGTGTAGAAAAAATTCACAACTCTTACTCTTACTCTTACTGACTCTGACTCTGACTAAGCAACTACTAGAGAAAAAAAGAGGAGTAGATGAAGAAGGGAAGGAAAGTGTAAGAAAACTCGACCATACATCATGTCACAAGTCGTTGAGGAAAAAAACAAGACAAACAGAGATGGAACGTGAACATTGTGTACGTATAAGGTAAATACATGAGGAAACGCCGGGCAAGTACCAATTCCAGCACCAGCACTACTTACATTATACATTCTACATTCTACATAACCAACCAACGAGACATAAATCCTTTCTTACACATGAAATACACTGTACACTGTACATTGTACATGTGTATCCACTTTTTCTGTGTATCCTATCCTACAGAGGATTGAATTGAGTAGAGTACACATGCATTGCTCATGGCTCAAGATACCGTACACCGTACACCGTGTACTGTGTATGTTTACATCCACCTCACGGATGAAACTAGAAACTGGAATAAAAGCCCAGGTTATTTTACCCATTCGGATCCTCAACGGTAGCTCCTCTTTCTGTCTATCTATTTATCTATCCATCTAAACTTACATCCAACATCCAAATCAACTTGATGTATAGATATCTTTACACGAATATACACAATACACAAGGATGGAGACTAGAGAGAGAAGACAGAGTGAGATGTATTCCATTCCCAAAACCCAAAACACTCTTCTCTACAACTATTTTTATTGTATAACTATCCATCTATCTCTACCTACTAACAAATGTGAACCTAGTCAAGTCTAGAATCTAGTCGAGTCAAGTCAAACCAAACCAAGCCAAGCCAAGACAACATACTGCTACTCACTCCTTTTTTTAGACAGACGGACTCTGAGGAAAAAAAAGAAAAGACGAAGAATAAATGCCATGCTTGCGGACATTTCAATTCGGAAGGCAACCAACAACCAACAGAAGTCAAGCCAAGTCAAGTCAACTCAGCTCTTCCTCAAACGCACAAGTTGTCAGTGTATTCTGTACTCTGTTTGTCTCTCCAATTTTATACGTCTGCCTCTACTCTCTATTCAGTATGTACCTTGTGGTATATGCGTACACTGTACAACGTACAGGCATAAAAATTATATAGTTGCTTATGTATCTAATCTAAAACAGTAGTATGATGGCATAAAAAAGTACGGACATTTTCATCTATGTCTATGGCTACAGATTAGAGATGCACCCATGTACATACACTCAACACTAGCATCTAGAATCTGGGCTTTAGACTTTTACATCTTCATCTCCGACCTCTTTGGTGTTTGTGTTTCAATTCCATGCTCCATGCCGCACAATGCAAAACGCAAAATATGAACAAGTAAATGGTTAGTTAGGTCGATGAGTTGAAGGTACAGTTTATACAGTGGAGGCTGGTGAGTAGATAGCTGGATAGAGACAGACAGACAGACAAACGGTCGTATTTTTCCGCATACGTTTACACAAATAAAGAAGAGGCACGAGGAATTGCGTGTAGAGTACAGAATGTAGAATGTAGAGAGATACTCCAAATGCGAGGCACACCACCTTCTCTGTGTACATAAGGTTTTTACTTCATATGCGTACTTTCTAGATCCTAGATCCTAGATTCTAGGTTCACTACTCCCATTGTAAGTCTGAATCCGACCACAAGACAAAGGAGAATAGAACAAACTGAAACGGCATCATTCATATACAATATACGTATACATGAATACACACTCACATACCATACACATTGAGAGAGAGAGAGACATTCACATGTTGTCCGAGTAATTGAACTATATTTTTTCTATATTCTTCTGACTCACTGCAGCTTGAATCTTGATGCCTCATGTTACGCACATGACCATACCATTTCTGTTTACATTTCTACTTTTCCTCTCCACCTCTCCGTTTGAGCACAATTCGATTCCTGGATTCCCAACACGAAACAGAGAGACAAAACTACCAAAAATCGTTATTATTATTTTTTTCATACCATACACCAGTAGTACTGCAGACTACAGACTTTGGAGTAACTGACTAAGAGGGCGATTGTAGATTGTACGTTGTACACGCATGTAGAAAAAATACCATGATAAAAAATATAGAAATACAGAAAGTAACCCCTGTAAAACGCAGAGTGGTTACTGCTTACTCTTCTTACCTCTACAGTCTACAGATATACCTTATCTTGTTCATTTTTTCTTTCATCTCTCGGTCTACAATTCGAATTCGACTCCAAAGAGAGAGAGAGAAAAAACCGAAGCCGAATTACACGAAACTTGCCAAATCCACATCCAAAAGTATCCAGTTTGTTACAGTACTTGGAATTCTTCCTTCATTCTAACCTTCCAACCTTCCAACTAACCAGCAACCACCTCGACTTTGGATTGGATTCATTCCGATTCGAGTCCATTCGATTCCAATGAGTAGTGAACGTAAAAGTAAAAGCAGTAGTGGAGTGGAGTGGAGTGGGGAAAGGGAAAAAGTGAAACACGAGAAGAAAATACGAGAATACAACTCCCTCACCAGCACTAGCACTAGCGAGTTTTCCAACCATGACAAACCATCCATACTCCATACATGTGTAGTAACATTGTATATTTTATAGTGTGTAGCCTTCTGCATACTATCCTCATCCACTACTTTACTCCACCATACATAACCATCTTTCCCTTCTCCCCATACTCCGTACTCCATACAATTCTTATTTTTTCCCTCTTCTACTTTCTCTTTCTATCTACAAACGAGGCACACGACACAAACGAGAAGGGAAAAAAACTAAACATGTCCATACAGCTGGAATCTAGAATCCAGAATCTGGAATCTAATATGTGCAATCTAACATATGCTCATATATTGCCTGGCTGTGGCTATTGCAAATAGCTAGAGCCAGAGCCAGAACCAGAACCAGTCAAAGCTACAGATAGTCGATAGTTGTGTCAAAAGCCAAAGCCAAAGCCAAGGCATGGGTAGGAGAAAAAAAACATATTTCTTATAAAAGTCCATAACATAGTAATTCTAGCTCAAACGAAAGTTGTACACTCTATGCTGTACTTTGTACTTTGAACTGCACTGGTGCATTGTATACACAAACCAGAACCAACGAGCCAAAGAATGAGAGAGAGAGAGAGAGAAGGGGTAACCAAGAAAAACTTTCACATCTCCATACATTCGTTCACATACTCCTCATGAAAATATGTAACTTGTAAATACATACATACTACATAAAACATACTACATACGATACATGATACGCAATACACACATGCTTTTACATTGTACACTGTACATTTAGTACGACGTGAAGCATTCTATATTCTGTTATTCTATACATAGAATTTTACCTTCATCTTTTCCACGTTTTCCTGGAATGTTATTTCTACATGTTTTCATAAGAATTTTCTTGAGTCAACGAAAGTCTCAAGTCTCAAGTCTCAAATATACAAGTAGAAGTAGGCGTTATGAAAGCAGGAGCTGCATAGAATGTAGACTGTAGAGTGTATAGCTAGTGTTATTGTTGGTTGTATATTTTACAGTGTTCAGTGTACAGTGTACATTTTACATAGTTTCAGGGAAAGGGAATGAATGCAGCAGAAGGAATGAATGCAACTATTTGTTTGTTTGTTTCTTCTTTCTCCCTCCTTTTATTTGTACGTTTACACATGACATTCTGGTTCTGGTATTCAAAAGAGTCTGGTCCATCCATCTTTTCCAACTACACACCAGCGGACATTCACCGCTTTATTACAACAAGATTGGGAGAAAGATAGAGAAAGTCTGTCTGGTTTGGGATTGTGTACAAAATACCTCCCAACTTCCACCTTCCCTACTTCTTCCCTAGGTTCTAGGTTCTAGGTTAGACACATGATACAAGATACATGATTCCCTTGCAAATAGGTACGCATATGTGTAGTCGGTATTTGGTATGTGAGTTCAATTTCTTTAGAAGGGACTTTCCACTTTCAAGTTTCACATTCAAAAATGTACAGTGTACACGTTTGGTGAGTTTTGGCCAATCCGAATCAGCAGCAAGGAATGAGAAAGAAAGAAAGAAAGAAGGAGAATCAGAAGAATGTTCAATGTTCAACATTCACCTATGAAACGGAATATCTTTTCTTTTTCTGTCTCTTTCCATTTCTATTCATTCATGTATTCATTTGTCCATGTTCTATATTATTCCTCCATGTTTCAATTTCAACGACGCTCATAACATAACATAATATAATATGGGAATGAGACGGCTTACTTAGTCCAATAGCTTTATAACAAACCATACAGAATACAGAGCCAAACCAAAGCAAACCAGACAAAACCAGAGCAGAAAAGAAAGTGGGCGAGAGGCAAAACGGGAAAATGGAACAAAATGAAAAGAGAAAGTACATTCACAATAAGGAAAATAAAGAGGATAAGAAAGAATGGTCTGGTGTAACTCAACTCTCACATCCAGGCTTCTTCTCGTCTATTTCCACCACTACTTTCTGCACGGCACTGGATTGCATGGCATGATGTTGTAGTATAGTGTGGTGTGTGGTGTATTGTGTATTGTATGTTGTACAAGTCAAGGAAGATCCACGAAAAGTAGGTTTTACTCTGGCTTTGCTACAAACTGCAAACTACAAACTACACATCATACAATATCATGTAAGAGCATACATAGAAAATACCAAACTATTCCTTTCTCTTTTAGGGAGACTTTTGAAAGCGAGACAGCGAGAAAGAGACTGAGAGAGAGAGAGAGCGTGAGAGCAACTGAACAAGAACAAGAAGGCATGAAAGACGAAATAATAGGAACTTTGCTCGGTGGCTGGAACACATCCCATTTTCATCTTCGTCCTACTCTTCGTCTTTGCCCTTCTCCGTTCTTGGTATTTTGTAGTTAGTATTGTATACTTTACTTTCAACAGATGTGTATTACATACACAAATATATCTAGGATCTAGAATTCTAGGCTCTAGAATCTAGAATCTAGGATAGAGAAGAAGCGGATGCGATATGATGATGCAACATAAGAAGGGACAAAACGGAATGAAATGAAAACCACACCAACCAACTCCGGCTCCAACTGTGTAAAAACTGGTAGCTCGTAGAGTAAAGAATTTTATATGTAATATACAATATGTAATGTGTAATGCTGAATGGGTTCACGCAGTACAGGAGTGAGCGTGAATGCATACAGGGACCATATTACATACTACACATCACATGGTTCTACTCCAAAGAAATGTGTAGCTTGTGTATATTCGTATATTCGCACTCTGTACATAAACCATACAATGTACACGTACACACTCCAGTTCTTATGATATTGATTTTTAGGGGAAAGATGGGAACACAGAGATACACACACATACACAGAGCGGAGCAGTGCACTTCTTCGTCCTCCGTGCTTTCTCAAATCTTCATCTATTCTCTAAGCCGTTGCTCGACAGTACTCCACGTCCTTCTCCTCTCGTCTTAGAACTACGTACACCATACACCTCGTCTCGACTCTAGACTCTCGACTCGTCTCATCTCTAAATATGCCCTTTTCTCTCCTTTTATTCTTCCTTTCTTCATACTTGCAGGAGCATTTTCAGTGTTCAATGTTCATGCTCATGCAGCTTGCCTCGAGACTCTAGACTCAAGGTTCAAGATTCAAGGCTCTGAAGTTGACGCTCAAGTCAGTCAGTAGTCAGTAGTCAGTGACTCGTCCCGTTCTCATCCTCCTCATCATCAAGTGTAAAACACCAGAAAAGTACAGAACAGCACAGTCCTTGAAGATGAAAAATAAGAAGGAAAAGTATAGATAGAAGATAGAATATATAATAGGTGGCCTCTGCAATCCAAAATATCACATCTTTATGAATCTTCACGTCTTTCTGCACTTTTTCTTCATATTTGTCTCTCTCTCTCTCTTTCTTTCATTTCAGTTCTTTTCTCCGTTCTCCATCCCAGATTCTCGAGTCTAGAGTCTAGTACTCACTCATTCACACTTCTCTATATCTCTATGTACTTATTTCCTTCTTTGTGCATTCGACTCTACTTTCTCGCCCACTTTAGAAAATCTTTACCATCTTTTCCCTTTGATATGCACACATAAACGATCACACTCTTGCTTCCATGTGCATTTGCAATGTACATAATCCTAATGTAAAATGTCATGTGTACTGCACACTGCACAAAATATAATTTGCAGAAAGCTATGAGCATGAATATGAAATATGAATATGAATATGAACATGAAGATGATGTCTTTGACTTTGACTCTTGTGCTCAAGCCTAAACACAAACTCAAAAAATAAAGCTTAATCTCAAACACATAATGTATATGGTATACTGTAGCGGACGTTAGATGTTATAATTCAAATATAACATGTATGGAACTATTACATTATTACATCTTATTTCTCATTTCTTATTTCAACTCTCTTCTACTACTGTGGAAACTGTAGAGTGTACAGTAGAACCTGCCATTTTACCAACATTGTTGAAAAGTTAAAGTCTCACCCTCTCTTATCGTTCCTTTTACTCTAAAAAA
>JAQGBH010001613.1:0-30792 GCA_034698265.1 Sminthurinus aureus | reverse complement strand
AGTTTTAACCTCTGACATTTATTTCGAACACTTTTCGGACTCACAGACAGAATTAGTGTTTTAGAGAAGTATATGATGATTAACTAAAAAAACGAGCTTCACCAATGGACAATAGGCATTCTGTGTGTACACTTTTAGAGAATAGATTGAACCAAAGTATACTACACATTTCATGTCTCTCTCCTAGTTTTAATTTTAATTAACTCACGTCAATTTTGTGTAGGAATAGTTGTAGTTAAGTTCTCGATAACAATTGTTTTACTCATGTGATCATTAGGAAGTTTAGTGATTTATTACACTGGTTACAAACTAATTTGAGTTGTTATCATTATTTTACAATTTATTCGTCACACACTTGACTGTTGAAGAATGACACATGCATAACTTATCTTGAAACAAGTCACTTTTAAACTACTTTGATGCACTGAATAATTCACATTAATGGTTAAAAAATTGTTTGATGTTATTAATTTTTGATTTGTAATAAAAAAAATGAAGAATATATATGGACCGAATTTAAGTGTAAGGTTAGTGCTATTTTCTATTCATATTTCATTTTAAACATGTTGAATTGATGACTAAAATCATCAAAATATGATGACAAAGCATAATATTGTACAAAGAGATAGGCATAAAACTATTATTCATATCTCTAGCGAATTAGGAAATCACATTATTTTTTTCATAATTCATGATATATTTTGTATTGCATTGCTTTGATAATTCCGTTTGGCTGTTCCTCCATTTTTTTAACAGACCGTCTGATTTTTAACTTGTGTGTTTTGTTCCAGCATCGAATATGGGCATAATTTCATAGATGTAGCAGCAGAGACGGTGATACAGAATTCAAGAGAGGAGAAAAATGTGACTCAATTTGAAAATTTGCAAGCTCAAAATTATTATGATTTTCCATCACTGAACACGATGATGCATTTATCATTTCAGAGGAAAAGGGTCTTTGTTCATGTTCCTTTGAACAACCACGTTAAACTCGGTGAAGATAAGAGTCTTGACCGTGGTCTAAACAACAAACAACAAATGTAAAAATAAACAATTTTAGTTCTCAATTATTTGTTTTATTCTGGTTTCAAAACCACTAACGTTTTTTAACTAACCTGAGTCGCTGATTAGTTGGCGTGCTAAATTCACGTTCTTCATTTCCCCTTCCGATTCTTTGATAATGATTAAAAGGCATTCTTCTTGAATTGTAATTATCTCTAAAAAATACATGAATACATAGAATAATAATTGTCCATGTCATTGTAAATGTTATGCAAGTATTTGGCTGAAGAATATTTTGATGATTTGCTTATTGAAAGTAACCTTTCAGACATCGGTGTGGCAAAATAATCATAAATTCCTATGGTTTCTTCGGCTGTTAAAATATTTGTAGGTCTGACGAACTGAGCAAAATCCCACGGGAGAATCAAAGGAAAACGAACAAGAAAAAGAAGACCTCCCAAAATTTGACGAATGTTTTTTCCAGAAATTTCCAGTTTTTGTTGAACACATTGAACTTCTGCCCACCTTTAATTAGATACACAAAGCAGAAATATAATCAATCATTTTGTAGTTGTGTACAAATTGTTACATTACGTTTAATTTTAAAATACTCAACAAGACATTAAACGTGAAAGAAAATTACCGATAAAGTCGTTTGAACAGGAAAAGTTCTCTCACTACCAATTCGTCAGTTTTCAATAGCATTTTCAAAGATTCTCTGGAAAGCTTTAGAAATCCATCGCTATTTACAGCATCCGCTGCATTTCTATATAATATTTAGAAACAAACACACACACAACTTTTATAGTGAACCATAATATATTTGCAAATCTACTTGTGGAAAATATACAACTTTTGAATATGATGTGTACATAATAATATGTTATATATTATTTATAATTCATAAATAAATACGGACCTGCAAAAGCTGTTAAAAGCGTCATCAGCCAGACCAAATTCATTTGAAAATCTTGAACATTCAAAGATGAGGGCGATGTCACAAATATTATTTGTCATGTGAACTTTGATGTAGTCCAAACACTTGGAATAAATGAAATCCACTTCATACTTCTTGACCACATTCAAAAGATGAAAAATCTCTTGAACTGACAATTCCAAATCTTGAATGTGACTCACTTTTACATCATCCGTCACCAATAACTGAAATAAACAAGCAAATAATATTCTTACACTGAGTAAATCACGCTAAAATTTTATAACATTATATTGTAATTAGAAAAAGTAATGAGCATTGAGTAATCCACAATTCACAACTTGTGACTGTTTCTATGACGACGAAAGAAGAAAGACAAACCTTGAGAAAATTACTGAAAATGACAGGTTGAACTTCCGGCAGTCTGACAATATTTTGATGTTGATTATTTTCATTGTGATTAAACATTGAATCAAACACGGGCGACGAAATGGACAAGATAAAAATTGATGCTTTGAAGTTTTTGGCTGCTGGTTCCTGGCCAACAAAAAATGTCACATCGCCTTTCGTCTCCATTCCCTTGAGTAGTCTCTCGGTCAAAGATCGTGCCATTGTAAATGAGATTATGAGACGAACTATTTGCACTTTTGGACAGACATTTAACTAACAATCAACAATAATGATTAAATGTTAATTGTCATTTAAATCTCACTTTTTTGTGTTCAGAATTCAAAATGAAAATGTGCGGTATTCGGATGTCTACTTTTGATATTTTTTACGTGATATATTATGCTGAATTCATTTCTACATTATTCTCTGTTTTTTTATGAATGATGTTCTTAAAATACTAATCTTTATTTACCTTAATTAATACAATGGTATAATTACATCTTTACACACAATTTATTTTACAAAAAGCGTATTTTCATCACAACGATCAAAATTAAAATACAAAAATTACAGATCGAGATCTAACTAAATCACCTGTAGTTGATAAAAGAATATATTAAAAATCTGTTAAAATGTTTAAATCAAATTGTAAATTCCCAAAAAGCGCAACTCTTACAAACGCATTTAACAAACTATTACAAGCATATTTAAATGCGGTTTGTAGATGTTGCTGGTTTTAAATTCATGAGAGTTTTCAAAACAAAATGTTCAATGTTGACCAAAGAGATAGTTTTTGTAGATGATCTCTAATTTTGGGATGAACCGGAAGACAAATCGATCAGCGATGGCCAAACACCTTTGATTTTGACAATATTCATAAGATGCGTTCGTTTTAATTGTCAAAGATCTCAAATCTGTAACAGAAGAATTACAAATAAATAACAATAGAAACATTTAATACTTGAACTACTTTGAAAAGAATTTTTAGTTATTTTATGAAAAGAAGAATTAACCTGTAAGATCCAAAATTGATGAATTTACTCGCAGTTCATGTAATTTCTCTTCATCCATCTCATATGAATTATCATTTTCAAGAATTTTCAGGGTCTCCATGGAAAACCCAGTGAGAATCAAATCAAGTTGAGGAAATTCCAACTTCTCAATGTAAAATTCAAGAGACTTTAGTTTTTTACAGAATTTCCAGATGAAATTTGCAGCATTTTTGAAATGATTCCTTTTGATGTGAAATAATTCCAAATGTTCAACATGAGGAAATGTGCTAAATAATTTTTCCAGATTTAAATCTCCAGTCAAATTGGAATATCCCAAAGTCTGAACTGACTCGGCCGCTCCAGTATTTTCAAACATCCGGGTCAAGATTGAAGAGTCATTGTCCAAACTCCATAAATCTCCATCCAGTGTCAAGTCAAAATGACTTAGTTTTGGAAACTGAGTTGAAAATTTGAGTCCTTTTGGAAATCCAAACTGAAATTGTTGTAATTCATTTGGATTTGAGATCTGCTCTGCCGTTAAATAAAAGAAAACTTTGAAATGTTTGAGCAAAGGCAGATGAGGAAAATTGAGATGATGTAGAAAATTCTCACAATAATCAAGTTGAACTTTTTCAAGAACATTTTGACTTTTCACAAGGATTTTATTTATGATTCTGATGAAACGACAACTTATTTCCGGTGTCTCAAAAATTGGACGAGTGAAGTGAACCAACAAATTTTGAACTTTGACCGGACCATCTGCAAACTTTTCATGTTGTTCAGCCTCGGAAAAAATGTCCATGAAGTTTGATGGATGAAGAAAAAGGACCAAATGAGAAACTGTAAATTTATCCAACATTTTCCCACTTTTTACTCTCTCGATACAAATTCGGAAGAGATCTCGATCCAATTTGGTCAGCACATATTCAAAATTTGTAGAGGTGTCCAAATATTCCAAGTTTGGAAGTAGATCTAGAATTTTCTCCAGTTTATTTTGACATCCAATTCCCTGTTCGTGATGATGAAGAGTGTACTTGAGATATTTTATGTGAGGATTGAAAAGACAAAACTCAAACAGAATGTCGATATCACGAAGATCCGAAATGGAAATTCCCTGGACTTTCAATTCATTTGATTCTGATGTGAGGAAATCAAGGACAATCCTCATTTCTGAAATTTGGTCAGCATCTGATTTATCATGAAAATTCTTAGGAATGGAAATCCAGGATTTGTTGAGTAATTGTTTTGTTGCTTCTTCATTGAACGGTTTTGATACTTGACGAACACATTTGAGATCTTTGACTGAGAGATGATAGAAAATTGACTCCAAAATCTGAAAACAAATTAAATTATGCGTCAAAAGAACTCCGATTAAAAATATGACACTAATAAAAACACAAGTACAAATTGGAATAAAACATACACATTCTATTTCCAGAGGATTCAGCATCACAAATCACAAGTTTAGTTTTATCTTTTGTCGTCTTTTTATGATTTCTCTGGCACCAGAATCTGCAAATTGACAAATGAAACGCTTGATAAAAGGTAGAAAGAAAGAAATCACAGGAAAAGCCAAACAAGATTGAAACAACAACAAAGACTAACCTGACACGGATTTTCACAAAAGATAACTATGATAAAACAAAAATGACAGAAATACACCCAATTCAAAATTCACATGATTTTTTCTGCGAGACAAGATTTAAATTTTCTTTACCGCTACTGCATTTGAACCTTCGGTTAACAAGAGTAAAATTAATCAGGCGTAGTTGTCATTAGATTTCTGCTTTGGTTCATCTGTTGGAAATTTTTCCAAAAATGGTGTGTTTTTGTCTGTAATTTTGAATTAGGCATTTTGATTCCAGTTTTAGGGTAGCGCAGTTAAGCAAGCTACCCTATTAGTTCTATCCGACCGTCTGTCTGTTCTCACGTTTGGATTTTCGAAATTTTGAGCTCGTAAGCAAACGTTACTTAAAATTTTGGTTCGTTGCTATGGGTTTTTGTAATTAAACTATTGGTAGAATAACAAATTGGACATATAGGACTAGGAATAACGGAGAATGCATTTTGTGTCTTCTGTTTCCAAACTTTTCACCTAATTTTCTTGTCTTAAAAAATCCAATAAAACCGAAAAATTAAAAATAACGTAATGACCAGGATAAAAATGACTACTCTTACGGATTTGAATTCAGAGTTTTCCTCATGTCCTCGTAATGCGTTATGAGCGAAGAATGGGCTAATATTGTCGCAATGTTTTACTTCCATACAAAGTGAAAAGTATAAAAAGCTGCCACAGTAATTTTCGTATAGAATATAGAATTATTAATTCAGCTGTTGATATGACTTGAGCCTTCACAGCACATACCATTCACATAACATTTCAAATGAAAGTCCAGGAAATGTACCTGAAATTTCTCTCGCTTTGTTGTTTTCGTTTGGCCGATTGATCAGCCGAATTTATGACGTCATAAAACATTCCAAATTTCAATAAACAAACTAACAGCATATCTAATTTATACGGCTCAGTCCCATGTCGTCGTTGACGATGCCGATAAAGATAGAAAACAGAGACGGAGAAATTGATATCATAATAATATCATTTTCAATTATGAAACGACTTTCCATTTAGACTACATTCCGCTTACCGTCATTGCGCAAATAGTTACCCTGGGCAATTATTCAAATATTTTCGTGCGTACTGGGTAACTATTAAAGGCTGGGCAAGTATACGATGCTAGCTGCCACCTATTGCAAAGCATAGGATTCGCATGGGCAACTATTTGAGTACTTTCACGCAGCACTGGGTAACTATTTGAGGCTGGGCAACTATTGCGTGGAGGGTAACTATTCGCGCAATGACGGTATCCGTTTTCATGAATAAATCAAGCTCAAGCTTCGGGTTTAATTAACAACTTGATCCCGCTCAAAAATGTCATGTATGTAGGAGAAAAAGTTTCTCAGACATTAGCAGCAACAAATTGGTTATTAAACACTCAGACATTTAACCGCAGTTTATTTCTTAGGAGACTGAAAGAGTAAAAAGTAAAACGCGCCTGTCCATTTTTATCTAAATGCTTCGAGTGCGTTGATTTTGTCCCAATGACACATTTTCATGCGGGAATAGCACAGAAATACAAAACACAATACACAAGCAAAGCAAGACGACGTTAATTGAAAATGGAAGAATGAAATTAAGTAAACGGAATATTTAGTCACAAGGATAATGGAACTTGGTTGTTTTGAGTTCCGAGTTCCAAAGTCACACAGGATTTTTTTGGGACTTAGGCAAAAGGAAACAGGTGAAATGAGTCAACATTCGGAGAAAGCAAGAAAATAATCGGAAAATATTGTTCCTTCAAGTCTGCTTAATTCCTGAGTTTAGTGTTCATTTTACAGCAGTTTGGCTCAGTTCCGCGCAACCAAAAAAAGGTTTTGACATGAAAAGCTACTGCAAAATTTCAACAGGATTAATTTTTCATTGTGTTTCTTTTCTCTGTCGTTTTGCTCTCGTTTGAAATAACTTTTTTTCTCTTTTGTTTCCAGAAAATTAAAAAATGACTACTCTCAGGGAGTTGAAATTTGCCTTTTCGTCCTTGAATTTTATGTGTAAGCTCAAACTGCTTCCTTTGAAGTTTGACCCAGCTACAGGAAAAATTCATAGAGAAAATTCAAAATGGCTGAGGGGAATTTCAAGAGTTTGGCAGTTTTTATATTTCATTTGGGTGGTTCACTTGGTGACTGCGTCTGGATTTGGAACTTTCTTTTCTAATTCGGATTCTAAAGCTTGTAAATTGGAAGAAACGCCGACTCTTATTGTCCTTTGTGTGGGATTTACTGCCCTCTCCTTCGTCAGTTTCAAATTTTATCAATGGCAAGGAAATATGGTCATCCTCTGGAATTTTGCCTACCAATTTTTTGCAGGTGATTTTGTAGGTGAAATCCCTTTTCAAATCACGAATATTTTTTATACCTATGAACACATTTTTTTAAGAAGTTTTTTTAAAATTCCCCCAGGTAAAAATTTGGAACACAAGTCAAAGCCAAATCGTAAACGGAATTATTTAGGAAAAATATTCCTTCGCTGTCTTCCGTTCATCATTTACCCCTGCATCATCACATTTCCCTTTCTTTACCTAGTGACACCAAATTGCAAATTCCTCCTCATCCGCTTCGCCGAGCTGTTTTATACAAATGTAAATGGTGACAAGAAAATAAGCCTGCCCATTTACGCCATCTGCATTCTGCTGGACGTGACCGCTCACTTTTATTTCCTTGCAGTCATCATTTTTTTGGTTTATTTTATTTTTGGCACTTTGTTGTCCACCAAGGAAAAATCAAGGATAGAAATAAATAATTTACGGTTTGACTCACAAGTCAGCTTCCATTTTCCATTACTATTCAAACATGTAATTTTTTATACCAAAAGTACTTTGTAATTTCTAATGTACATGTAATTTTTGGTAGACGAGGAAAACCTAAAAACGGAGATGATCACCACCTGTTGGTCAAATCCTGTAAAACACTAAAAGAATTCTTTCTTCAAGTTTCGCTGTTCAATATATCCATGTCAACAATCATCTGCACATCCAAAATGTTTGCCCTCACCATTTCCATTTTGTGTGGTTTTGCTTCCATCCTCCTCTTTGCAAAGGGCTCTCCATTGGTCATCATGAACATGATTCTTTTTGTAAATGGAATTGTTGACTACACAATCCTCTTTAATGATGCCTACAAAATGGCTGAGAACATTGAGGAGCTCGGGAAAATTATTGGCGTTCGGACGCTGCCTGCATTCTGGAACGAAAACTGGAATCAAAATAGAATTATTGAAAAACCACGAGCTTATATAAAAGAGATACTGAATTTCGTGCCATCTTTTTATATTTTCATAACTGGTTAAATAATTAGTCTGCAACTGACAACTCACCATTTCGAACGTTATGATGGAAAGTGGTAAAAACTCCTCAAGGATGTGGTTCTTGTTCTGCTGTCGGACGAGACAAACATAAGGCCTTACTTTTCTTTACATGATTATTTCCACGCGAATTGGGGTAAAAAATCCCAAGTCAAGCCGTTGAGTCGTTTTTCGTTTGACCTCTAGGTCGCCATGTATAGAGGTATGCAGAAGAGGAAAGCCATAACTTGGGGAATCGCAGAAGGACAACATGAACAAAGAGCAGCAAATTCGTGGACCAGAACAAACAACTCAAAAAAATCTAAATCGCGGCAAAGCACGATTTGAAATTCGCTTAATGAATTCTTCGTAGCGAGAGGGTAGTGCAGCGTGGATAATCTGACCAGACTGGATAAACCATTGTGTGCTTTAACTTGCATTCAGAAAAGTATGGGGCAAATGGAGATTATAGGTTCCGTATGGCCATAAGTTCGAAAAAGTACATACCGTAAAAGCTCTTTTAGTTACGCACTACCCCATAGTTTCGCAGCCTCTAATAGTTTCGCATGACGCTGTGTGTGTATTCCAATACATTCGCAGCTTCCAATAGTTTCGCACCCTCAATGCAATGTATGATGCGTACATATGGAGCATCTTATAGCTTCCCAGCTTTCAATAATATCGCAGCTCATGTCTGGGTGTAACACAAAAGTATTGCAAAAGTGAAGCTTCGGCCGAGAATCGAACCCCCATCCACTATGTGTTCACCTCACAGGAGCAAGCCTCTAAACCACTGAGCCACAAAGTCGCTCACGCTGGTCCGTATATACTTAAGTATATCCGTGCGCTCAAGCATATTTGCTTGAGTATATCCTCACGCTAGTACATATGTGCGTGGATATATAATGTATACATTGTATATGTATATATCGTATAGCTCGCGCATACGCAATGGCAGTGATGACAGACAGACGGATCTGTCCAGACTAATAGGGTAGCTAGCTACGCTGCACTACCCTAAAAATAACCGAGCGGTAAATCCGATACGGAGCAACACACAAAGCACAATGTTTTTGTCTCTGTCCTTTTTCTTGTTCTGCTATCGGACCAGATAAACAAAAGGCTCCCAGCACGCCTTTTCTTTGGCGGATAAATAAAATTATACAGTATCCCACGCGAAGGATGAACAAAATTGTATGCTCTTGTACTTCCTCCAGATATTACGATGTTAACAACATTTTCCTTGGTACACTGAACACGCTTAAAGTAAACGCACGGACCGAAATGGACAAAACAAATGAACTTTGAACTCACAACTTTAGTGACTTTCTATGCTCCAATGTCCAATGTCCAATATTTTTTTCATTTGTACTGTGGAGGTTCAAAGTTGGAGGTTGAGGGAATTGGCCTCGTGGAAACAGCAGGAAGAGAAACGAGTTCATTGAGGACAAATAGGAAACAACCTTCGGAAAGGACTGCGAACTTTGTCTGGCAAGTTCTGTGGACGACCTCTTTCTTGTAGTTGTTGCTGTTCTACTTTTTGAGAGAGCGAAGGCCGAACACGTGGAGTCATTGAACTGGATTTTGTCTGTCTGGTAGAAAACATTTGTCAACCCGGATTTCCGACTGTCCGGAGTTCAAAGTTGAAGGTTGAGGGAATTGTCCTCGTGGAAAAAAAGGAAGAAAAAGGAGTTCATCGTGGACAAGTAGGAAACAACCTTCGGAAAGTTCTGTGAACTTTGTCTGTGGACGACCTCTTTCTTGTTCTTGTTCTTGTTTCTTTTGGGAACCGAAGGCCATACACGTGGAGTCATTGAACTGGATTTTCACTGCCGGGTAGAAACTATTTGTCTGGTTGGATTCGGATTTGGATTCGGATTTGCGACTGTCTGGAGCTTGTTCATACACATGAGCCTTGTACGTTGCTGGTCGTTGTCTTTGTCGTTCAACTTTGGCATTGGAATTGGTCACTACGACTTCCAAACTCCAGGTGAAAACATCTCGGCTCATCATTCATAAAATCGTGGAATCGTAATCTCAACATAAACTCTATTCTATAAAACTGAAACTAAAATTAAGTCATAAGATAACAAAGAGTAATAAAATAATAAAGTATTGAAAAAATGTTGAAGAGAGAAGAAAATCGGTGGAATTTCAAATTTTTAAAGTTTTTCTCCAATTGGAATTTTCTGCCAATTTCCGTCGATGAAAAATCTGGGAGGATTTCACGACATGAGAAAAAGTATAAATTGTACATTTGGCGTTTTCTCTATGGTTTGGAAATCCTGCATTTGATTTATGGATTCGTTCGATTTACTCAGCTTCTTCTCTCTCCAAACATAATGATGGATCAACTGTTGGTTCATTCTTTTATCTTGACGTGTTTGGCAGCAATGTTCTGGAATCAGCAGCTTTTCATCAAACACCCACGAGAAACTGTCATAATTTTCAATCAACTTTTTAGTCATCAACAAAATAATAATGGTAAGTTTTTACAAAATAAAATATTTTTAATCCGTAAAATTATCTTGTATTTCCTTGGTTTCTGTTTTAATTTAGCTCCAGCACGAAAAATCTGGACATGGCCATTGAAATATAATCGACATGAACTCATCACGTTGACCATTCCATTTGCTGTGATTGGCGCTGGATTGTTTATCACAGCAATTTTCCTGAGTGATCCGGATCGAATGTGGATTTTGTACAGTTCAATTCCCGCCCAATCGAAATTTCGACACTGGTCAATTTTTCTCCTTTTAACTGCTCTTGATGCATTTTTCTTTTTCCGAAAATCCGCTGCTGCTACTTTTTGTGTTCTGAGTCAACTTCTTTTTCTTCAGAAATGTCACGTCACATTTGTCTCATTCCAACAAAACCCGATTCTCAGGTTACAATCAAAAATCAAAACTTGTTGAAATTAATTTAGCTCAAACTTTTGACATGTGGTGCAACTTTTCCTAAATTTGGTTGGCATGATCCCTTTATTCATTTTCTGATTTTCTCAGGAATTCAATTGAGCTGCCACGAGCTCGTTCCGTTGAACAGCTGCTGAAAGAAATGCAGAGTCATTTTCTCTATATTCATCTCTTCAACCGAGTCTACGCATACTCAATCTTCGTATGGAAACAAGTGGCACTTTTCTTTGCCATTTTCTGTGCTGTTTTCGCCATCCGCTACAATTTTGAATATCCACTCACATCCATTTTTGCCGCCTACATCCATCTTGGTGTCATGTTCATCTACTCAATTATGTACGAAAAGGCATTCACAATCCCTGAAAACTGGAGAAAGGTCAAAAGTGGATTGAGGGTCAGCGCCATCTTGTCCACCATTAAAAAATATCCTGTTGGCGGAAAAGCGGGACAGTTTCAAAAGGAAATCCAGCGGATTCCAGAAATTGGAGTGAAAGTTGGAGATTTTTACATGCTGGAGAGAGAAAGCACACCAAATTTCATCGGATTTGTCGTTTCAGCTGTGGCGAATCTTCTCATAACTTTCCGCTAGGTTAAAAATAATTCTCGAGTCCTTTTCTTTAATAGGTTACATTTTAAATAATAAATGGAAATGAAAGTATTATGTCAAATTTCAATGTCTACAAATAAAGTGTAATGTATGGTATCGTCAATCATAATGACAAAAGATAAAACTGAGAGAGGATTTCCAATTGAAATGAAACTGATATCAAAAGAGACTTACGAATATTCGTATATTTATTTATTATTTAGAATTAAATTTTATGCGGGTTGATACAAAAGCGTAAGAGTAATTTTAACCTGCAATGCTCATGCTCAATACTGCATACTGCACACTCATATTTTATATTTATTTTCTTTGTGTGGTCGATAAATCTGCCGAACTTTTGGCTTGGTAGCATACGCATTCCGATTCAACTAACTCGGCCATACTCTGACGAATGCGGATGTGAACGTGGATTAATCGAGGAAGTAGAAACAAGGACAAACTGTAGCCTAATCGCCACTCCTTTTAGACTTATTACATGAATAAATCAAGCTCCAGGATTAAGCAACGACTTTACTTTCCCGTGTAGAAAAATCATATCAAAGTGACGCACAGAGAGAGAAACAGAGTTACTCATGAAAAAGAACGTATTGAACATTGAAACATTTACATAGTCCTCACTTCTCATACTTTATTCTACCCATGTTTTACCACTCAATTTTTCGAGGAGAAACTGGAACATCATTTTAATACGGGGATGCATTTAGTAATTGGAAGGATTGTTCAAGTAGGATAAACTGAGTTACCTACGAAGCTAAAGACGAGATAAGAAAATTCATGCGAAATCCAACTCGAGACTCAAGTTGACGACTTATTGGCTGTCGGAGCTATTGGCAAAATACACGGAGAATTCAGAATTCAGCAAAGTTTAGCTTTTTTTTAGTTTTTTACTGTTCTATTCCAAAAGTTGTGGGTGAGTGAACAATATCTAACAGAAATTCTGGTTCCTTTTTTAAAAGTTATTTTCTATGTTATACATTCAAAACCATAAAATAAAACTCTTTACATGCAAAACTTTTTTGCATACATAATACATGTACTTTTCTTTTAATTTTTGGTTTTTGGTTTTGTAGCTTTGTCTTGTGAAATATCCAATCGGAAATCGATACAACACTAAAAATGCAGAATATGATTACTCTGGAAGATTTGCAATTTGCCTTTTCGTCCTTGAATTTCGTGTTCAAAATAAAACTACTCCCTTTGAAGTTTGATCGAGCTACTGGAAAAATTCATGTGGAAAATTCAAAATGACGAAGGGGAATTTCAAGGGTTTG
The DNA here is from genome assembly GCA_034698265.1 of Sminthurinus aureus. Classification (NCBI taxonomy): domain Eukaryota; kingdom Metazoa; phylum Arthropoda; class Collembola; order Symphypleona; family Katiannidae; genus Sminthurinus; species Sminthurinus aureus. The sequence goes on along the minus strand of JAQGBH010001613.1, from coordinate 17,787 downwards.
GCAATATTTTTTTTTCCTTCGTGTGGTTCACATGGTGACTGCGTCTGGGTTTGGAACTTTCTTTTGTAATTCGGATTCGGATTCTGGAGCTTGGAAGTTGGAAGAAACTCCAATTCTTATTTCTGCCTGTGTGAGCTACAGCTCCCTTTCCTTTATCAGTTTCAAATTTTATCAATGGCAGGAAAATATGGTCATTCTCTGGAATTTCGCCTACCAATTTTTTGCAGGTGACAAAACTCACTTTTTAAAGTATCATATTTTTTATACCAGTCCACAGAAGTTTTTGACTTTGCGGTTTTGAACTTTTTTCAGACAAAAATATGGCTGATAAGTCAAAACAAAATGGAAATGGGATTTCCTTAGGAGGAATGTTCATGCGGTATCTTCCGTTCATGGTGTACCCCTGTATCGTCCTATTTCCGTTTCTTTACATCGTGACACCAAATTGCAAATTCCTCCTCATCCGCTTCGCCGAGCTGTTTTATGCAACCGGAAATGGAGATGAGAAAATAAGCCTGATCATTTACGCCATCTGCATTCTGCTGGACATGATCGCTCACTTTTATTTCCTTTCCTTGATTACTTTTTTAGCATATTTAATGTTTGGCACTTTGCTTTCCACCAAGGAAAAATCAAGGATGGAAATCAATAATTTAAGGTAATCCTCCCATTTTCTATTACTATTCAAGCTTTTGCAGTTTTTGAACCAAAAGTATGTTCTTATACGTTAGTATAATGTATAATATACCTTTTGTTAGATGGCGAATAGCCGGAGACGGAGACGAGCACCATCTGTTGGTGAAATCCTGCAAAATGCTGAAACAATTCCATCTTCAAATTTCACTCCTCAATATTTCTGGTTCAGCAATCAGCTGCGCAGTCAAAATTTTTGTTCTCACAATTTCCATTTTGTGTGGTTTTGCGGCCATCCTTCTCTTTGCGAAGGGCTCTCCATCGGCCATCATGAACATGGTGCTTACTCTAAATCAAGAATGCTTTTCGTTTGTACATTTACACTGTGAATTTGCATTGAGTTCCCCTCAATTTCCCTCACTCTCTGCTTTTCGCTGAACGGTGAACGAGAGCGCTCTGTCGAGAGAATGAGGGAAATTGAGGGAAACAATTCCGTTTATTGTCCCCTCACTCTGTGGGTACGCTCCGTTTTAAAAAGAGCTCTCGTGTGTTTTGGAAAAAAATTATAATTTTAACTTAATTTTAAGTGTTTCCTAAAAATTTGAAGGTAAGAAATCAAATTTCTAATTCCTCTTTGGTTTTGTACTATTTATTTTTCTTTTTAATTATTATTTTCTTTAAGAAATACAATAATATTTAACGTAATTGTGTGAACCACACAACACATATATGTACATATATGTGTTGTGTGGGTTTGTTTACATTTCACATTCTACAAGATTAATTGGAATTTGTATTATTTTATTTGTAGATGGATGGTTGCTGAGTGATAGTTTTTCTCTCGAATTTTCTTCGAAATTTAACGTAATTTCACTCTTGTGACTGGTATCAATTACAACTCCACTATCTTAAGGTAAATCATCATTAAAATTTCCATTAAAATTTTACAAAATTTCAGTTTTTTACAGTGTTAGTTCAAGTTGGTTGGTTTTTTTTTCTCCTTCTCTTCGTTCTTCATGCCTTATACTATACTTTTAATATTGTAGTGAGGATTCCCTTTTGTTGATATGGGCGGCATGCTCTTATTTTGCCATTTAATACCTCTAATCTTGATATAAAAGTGCTTTTTTACTACCATTTAGTTTCATTTGTACTCAAGTTTTTCAAAATTTTAGTTATTTCCAGCATCGTTGATTAATTTTATGGATTTTTTTCAACTTTTGTACATTTATATACATACAGTATACAGGTATATATGTACGTAATATACAATTATATGTAAGTAGGCAGCAAGAACAACGACAAATGATACACGATACATAATGTAAAAAAAAAGGACATGATAGTAATAATATTATTACTCTGTTCTACATGTATAACGTATATATTATGATAGGCATAAATTAGTGAATTCACTCTATTCCCTTGTCCTTTGTTAAAAACTTGGATAGATAGATAGAAAAGTGTGTGTATTATATTATTATGTTTGTATGAGTGTACTCTAGTAGTAAGATTATTGATCGGCTACTTGTACTTTTGTACTTTTGTGATGATGAGTATCTATAATAGGAGTAGTAGTAGTAGGAATAATAATGTGTATTAAAACGATTATATCATGGCATGGAGAAGATGAAGAAGAGGACAGAAAAATAACTATAATAATAATATTTTACTGTGTTATACTGGAAGCTTAGTTTGTAGGCAAAAAAAAATGAGGAAGAAGAAGAAGTAGTTCTTGTACTACATTTTAACATTAAATATTTATATAAAACAAGTATAGTAGTAGTATTTCTAAAGTCTTTGTACTCGTTTATATTATTTCATTCATTCATTTTTGTTCTGGGGACTGTACACTCTTATAGTGTGTGGTATAATAATTCACTTTTCAAATGATTACGTAAGAACTATATCCATAATAATATCCTAAGTACTATTATAACAGTCTGAAGGTGAAGATAGATAGAGAGAAAGAAAGATAGAAGTGGACGATAAGCAATACATGTACGTACAAGAACACAGTATCGTTATAAATATGTACGATAATACGTTTGTATGCGGAGAATAGGATGTAGGTGTAGGAACATGCATAAATACATGTGTGTGCATGCAACTATATATATTATGTATTTCATGTTAATGACCTTTGTTTTTTGATTTTATATTATATATTGAAGGGAAAGAAAATATAATAATAATATAGTATTTTTCATTAGCTTGATATAGTTTTAAAAAAAATGCATTTTTTACCCCCATTAATGTATAATACATAAATTGTAATATAATTTTTCTTGGTTTTTTTTTCTTTCTTTTTTCTCTAGATAAAAACAGACCAAAAATAATAATAATAATAGTAATATTAATAGTATAATTCAAGAAAAATGGCAAAGGCACCGGCAATTGGAATTGATTTGGGTACAACCTACTCATGTGTTGGCGTATTTCAACATGGCAAAGTAGAAATCATTGCTAATGATCAAGGTAACAGAACTACCCCTAGTTATGTTGCTTTCACCGATACTGAACGACTCATCGGAGATGCTGCTAAAAATCAAGTGGCTATGAATCCAACAAATACCATCTTTGATGCTAAACGTTTAATTGGACGTAAATTTGAAGATGCCTCCGTTCAATCTGATATGAAACATTGGCCTTTTGAGGTATTATTATTATTATTCATGTTGTGATATTATTACAAACAAAAAAATAACTATAGTATAAATTAAAAGTTGTAATGTATTTCTTATTTCTATATTATTATTGTTATTATTATTATTATTACTAAACAAAATCATCAATGAATATAACTAACTAACCATCTCCTTTCATTATATTTTTTTTAGGTTATTAGTGATGGAGGAAAACCCAAATTACAAGTTGAGTACAAGGGTGAGAAAAAATCCTTTTTCCCTGAGGAAGTCAGCTCCATGGTCCTCACAAAAATGAAGGAAACCGCTGAGGCTTACTTGGGAAAAACTGTTACTGATGCTGTCGTCACTGTCCCCGCCTATTTCAATGATTCTCAAAGACAAGCTACCAAGGATTCTGGAACTATTGCTGGTCTCAACGTCCTCAGAATCATCAATGAACCTACAGCTGCCGCCATTGCCTATGGTCTGGACAAGAAAGTAACTGTAAGGAACCAACACATTTTAAATCCTAATAATATTATAATTCTTCTTTTTGTTTTTACTCATTTTTATTATTATGATTATTTAAATAGTAATACTACTCTGCACTGGTAGTAAAATGAAATTTAGCATCAAACTAAATACTTATGGGATTTTTTGTTGTTGTTTTTCTTTCTTCAAAATATATAGAGTAAAGGAGAACGAAATGTACTCATTTTTGATTTGGGTGGTGGTACTTTTGATGTCTCTATTCTTACAATCGAAGATGGAATCTTTGAAGTAAAATCTACAGCTGGTGATACACATTTAGGAGGAGAGGATTTTGACAACAGAATGGTTACTCATTTTGTTCAAGAATTCAAGAGGAAATACAAAAAAGATCTGGTAACCAACAAACGAGCATTGAGAAGTAAGTATAATAATATATTCTTTATTATTACTTTTAAAATTATTATAATAATATTATTATGACTTATAAAAAGATCCAAAAATTTATATAATGGAGACACATTTTTCCTATCATAATAATATATTATTATCACATATTTTTATCGGTAAATTACAATAATAATAATTTTTTTTCTTTTCTTTTTTCTCTATAATAATAATAAAGGATTGAGAACCGCTTGTGAAAGAGCAAAGAGAACACTCTCCAGTTCTACCCAAGCATCCATCGAAATCGATTCATTGTTTGATGGTATTGACTTTTACACTTCAATTACTCGTGCTCGTTTCGAGGAATTGAATGCTGATTTGTTCCGTGGAACTTTGGAACCTGTCGAAAAGGTAATTAAATCACCATTTTGTTTCTTTTAATACAATAAAAGAAAATAAACTTCTTTTTTCTTCATTTGTACGTTGTTGTTTTTTTTTTGTTAGCCATTATATTATATTTTGTATGGTAAAATATTATTATATAAAAGTATCTTATGTAATAATAATAATAACAACAACATGTATTTGTAAATTTTTCTTTAGTCATTGAGAGATGCTAAAATGGACAAGGCTCAAATTCATGATATCGTTTTGGTTGGTGGATCTACCCGTATTCCCAAAATCCAAAAATTACTTCAAGATTTCTTCAATGGAAAGGAATTAAACAAGTCTATTAACCCTGATGAGGCTGTTGCCTATGGTGCAGCTGTCCAAGCTGCAATTCTTCATGGAGATAAGTCTGAAGAAGTACAGGATCTACTTCTTCTTGATGTTACACCTTTGAGTTTGGGTATTGAGACTGCTGGAGGTGTCATGACCACTCTTATTAAAAGAAATACCACCATTCCAACTAAACAAACTCAGACTTTCACCACATATTCAGATAACCAACCTGGTGTGCTTATTCAAGTAAGATTTTCTTCTCTTTTTTTTTGCTTTCTTGTACTTTTGTAATACGTAATAATATTATAGTATGAACATTTTTTAGTATTATTATTTTTTGTATTCCATTCTTTTTTTTATATATTATTTTACTGTCATTTATTTATTTTGGGTAGACTATATAATAATATTATATCATACATAATACATATTTCCTTCTTCGCCACGCCGAAAAAGTTTAAACATGACTATTTACGGTGCCAGTGTATTTCCAAAAAAATGGAATACATTATTGAAGGAAAATCAAATATGACTTGTAGGAAGCACAATTGTCTTTATAACATGGACTCTTGTGTGCCGAAAACATGAGCAAACATATAATTAGTTGTAATAATAATAATATTTAATATTATATGTATTTAAATAATTATAAAATTGATTTCTTTATTATTTATTTTGATTTGTGTAGGTATTTGAAGGAGAGCGTGCTATGACAAAAGATAACAACTTATTAGGAAAATTCGAATTAACTGGAATTCCTCCAGCTCCTCGTGGTGTACCTCAAATTGAAGTCACTTTTGATATTGATGCCAATGGAATCTTGAATGTCACAGCTATTGAAAAATCCACTGGAAAAGAAAACAAAATCACCATCACCAATGACAAAGGTCGTCTGAGTAAGGAAGATATTGAACGTATGGTCAATGAAGCAGAGAAATATCGTGCTGATGATGACAAACAAAAGGATCGTGTGGCTGCCAAAAACAGTCTTGAAAGTTATTGTTTCAACATGAAGAGTACCGTTGAAGATGAGAAAGTTAAAGACAAAATCCCTGGTATGTAATTTATTGATTTATTACTATTCAAATTCAATAATTTATACTATTATCCTTTCAAACTATCAAAAATATCCTTTAATATCATACTGCGATGGGAAAGAATATAATAATAATGGAATTTTTTTTTCTTTTTTTTTAAATTCTATTCAACAGAGACTGATAGAAAAGTAGTTGGAGATAAGTGTACTGATGTCATCCGTTGGTTGGATGCTAATCAATTAGCTGAGAAAGAAGAATTTGAAGATAAACAAAAAGAACTTGAAAAGGTTTGCAACCCTATCATTACAAAAATGTACGCTGCTGGTGGCGGTGTTCCCCCAGGTGGTAAGTTTCATTTTGTTTTTTTAATTTCACATTTCTTTATGATGTATGTATGCACATGTATTTGTTTTTTGATAAATAATTTTTGATGATTTGTTTAGTGTTAAAAAGAATCAAGTTTATTGAAATAGGAAATAGTATTATGAGAGATATGTTTTAATAAATCCATTTTATTTCTCTCTCTCTCTCTATTTTTTAGGACCCGGTGGTCCAGGTTTCCCAGGAGCTGGTGCTGGTGCTGGTGGAGCTCCCGGAGCCGGTGCAGGAGGAGCGGGAGGAGCTGGTGGTCCAACTATCGAAGAAGTGGATTAATAAATATCATCGCATCGTAATAATAACTTATATTAATAATATGTTTTCTTATTATAATAACTTCATGGCCGTTTGTTAAAGTATTGTTTTTTTTTTCATTTCCACACCCACATATAATATCATTAAATATTATTATTATACATTATTACTACTGAATAATTATAATTATTATATACTACAAATATATAATAGCTATAATAATAATATTATTATTATTGTTATAAATGCTTGATATACAGTCACTCATTTTCTCTCTTCCCCCCTCCTCTCTCTATATGTGTTCTAGTATAATATATGTATCTTCGTCCACATCATGTTACTATATTATTATTATTACTACAATAAGTATTGTAACAACAACACATGCAAACAAACACATGATTTAGTAACTGTTTTATTAATCGATTAATTACATCTGTAGTACTGTTTTGTAAAATTTAGTGTGAGTGTTTACAACTACTATACTTCTAATAGCACACCGTTATTACTCTTATTATTATTATAATTATTATTGTTTAAAAAAAAGTGAAAAAAAGTAAACGAAAGTTGTAAAAAAAAAACAAGACGTAAAGTACTACGATAATGATAATAATATAATGTTTTAAAGTGTGCAATTGGTTCACCAATGTAATAATAATAATAATGATAATTATTAAAATAATAAAGTTTAAAAAAAAGATACGTCTTAAAAGAAAAACAGAACGATTTAAACGGATCTAGTATAATCCTAAATTACTATTATTATTACTACTACTACTACTTAAAGTTTTATGAACTTATTACAGTATTGATTAATAATGATTTTTAAAGCATTTACACTTTTTATTAGAAAGGGGGTAAAAGAGAATAATAAGAATAATAATGATAACTTGTCGTAACAAAGTAAACGAATAATATCTTTGATAAAAATAGAACTGTATTCTTTCTTTTAATTTTTTTTCTCTCCAAAATCAATAGTTAGTTTCATTCTGATAATAATGATGATGATGAGAAGGATAACTACTTTATATTACTAAGGACTAATATATTAAGTAACTATAGTTAATGGTAAATTATAGGTTATAATTTAGGAATAAGAGTTAGGGATTAAATAATGTTATTAATGAAATTGGTAGGAAATGTTTGTTCCTCCTTTTCTCTCTATATAATATATAGCGTTTTTTTAAATACTATTTTATTTCCAAAGAATGTTAAAAAAAAGGACCATTATAAAGCAGTGCATAAAATATTATACCAATTTATTTTTTAGAACTAAGGATTAAAAGTGTTTTTTTTCCTCTTTGGATTTTGTTGCCCTGTGGTATAATGCAGCTGAATAATGAGTAACATTGTTTATTATTATAATATTATTACAAAACTTTGTATATTATAAGAATAATATGTATTCATCACCCAGTCTGTACGACGCTAATACATACATGAAATGTTGCATTTTATGATTATAGTGATTAATACTACTACAATAATTATTATTATTATTACTACTAGTGTCACTACCCACTACTACTACTGTATTTTTATTATAACAATGTAAGACACACGTGTTAAATATAATTTGTTATTGATGTCGATTATATAGTTTTATTTACTTCAATTTGTGTAACGGTGTCCTTTTGAAGTATCAAAACAAAACAAAAAAAAGAAGTGTAAGAATCCTCGTCGAGTTATACTATTAAGTTCACCTACATATATAAATAACATACGTATTGTTATTATTATTATTATAAATGTGCGTCTGCTTTAAGAAAAACAAATGATCAGAAAAGAAAGAAGAGTTCACAGTCCAAAAGTCATGCAAGCAGTAAGATTTTGATAGAAAAAAAAACTTGAAAAGAAATAAATAAATAATGATGTAGGATCCAATTCATTGATTAATTTCTAGTGATTCTCTCGTTGTTTAATTCTTTTGATGTGTGATATGCATTCCAATTAATAAAAAATGCGTATTTACAAACGATTCAAACACAAGCAACCGCATGCTGGTTATACAGTACTCCTCATATTATCACATGTCCAATAAGTAAAGAGACAAACTTGCCAACAAACAAGCCTTCGGAAAATTAAGCAAAGCATTCTCTGAGTCAAATTCCTATGCCCCTTAAAACTACAGTAGTTTTCGACATGTGATATATTATACATTTTAGTGCTTTCAAATGATAATAAGCTGTAGATCAATCCATATATATATATATTTTTCATACTGTATCAGTAACTTTTTATTTTATTCCTTGTCACTATACTAATTCACCATAAAAAGACAAATTGATTATGACGTAACGCCTGCATCATTCATATAGTGACGTGAAAAGTTGAGTGTCCTTGTCATCGTTCTTCATATTGCTATTAGAATTACAAGTTCACTTTGGCGTTCATATATTGGGTTACTCTTTTAAATGTTCAATACCATAATATATATTATTACAGCATCCTACTTGCATAATAATAGCCCCCTCAGCATGATAATAATTATTAAAAACACATAGACTGATATACATATATATAATTTCGGTTTTCAAGACTTTTTTTTAAATGAGAGGATGGAGAATATATTATATTATAGGATTATATACCTATATTAAATTCAGTATGTTTATTCAGTTATTTTTAACTCACCAAGGAAAATGATAAAAAGAAATAATGAGATTATTTGGCAAACACAGTGTAGACAGTAGACAGCGTAGAGACTATTGTCGTACCAGAGAAAGAGAGAAAGTTTGGAGAAAGTAATGAAATGAAAAGCTTATTGGCATAAACACTCGAGTATTTAGATGGTGAATGAAGACGGTGACGAAGTGAGGCTTTATGTGATGCAGAATATGAGGCATATTTTGTTGTAAAATACGTGAACGGATGATACTCCTTCATCAGACATAAAAAAAGTCCATACGGGGAAGTTTCTCGTCTTGCTTTTTTCCACCGAATCGATTACCCAATTCAACATGCACAATGTACATAAAGCACACGCTATACTTACCAAAAAAACCTAAAATATAGAAATCTACAGAGTCTTTCGTTGACTTGTTGACGTCATAATATCTGTTACAATATTATAATAATATGTGCATAATATATTATTATATTTTTTGTATTGTCTGCGTCTTCTTTTTGCTAAAAAAAATGTGTGCCATTCGTCTTGTAGTATGTGCTGTAATATATTATATGTACCTTAATTCAAGGAGGAGAGAACCATGAAATTACGGAATGAATATATACAGGAGAAAAAGAGAACAGGGGTTTATTCTTCTGAAGAAGAAGACAAAGCAATTTTACCTTATGATAATGTGTGTAACTTGTAACATGTAATAGATGATACTATAGATGTACGCCATTTTGTGGGCATTTTGCCAATCCAGTAAAGAAAGTCTACGTAGTATTTTATGTATTCGCAAAAGTACACAGAGCTGTAAATGGATTCCCTTTGCAAAAACAAAATATTTTATTTTGCCAACTTCATAAAATGTTGTCTATCCTTATAAAATATGTACACCTGCATAAGTACAGAGTACAGAGTACGTAATATAATCATATTAGAGACTACATATTATGCTATTCACCTTGTCGTTTGCAATGAAAATTCTGCCTAACACATCATATAAGACGAGCACAATTTGGAAAGAGAAAGAAAATATTCCAAACTACAGTGTGCCTCACAGATACAGTATGTAGCTTGCAGTTGCATAATATATATAATATTATTATTATACATGCTTAACTTGAGACTTTAAGTTATCCAAGGTGTGGCATACATGATAAATGTTACGACGCTAGTAAATAGAAAACCTGAATCAGTTTGTTTGATGGATGTATTCAAAAATAATACATAAATAAAATAAATGTTTAAGATGAATTGCACATTTAAAAAATATCAAGTGAAAGCTTTTATTACTTATTAATTTTATATGCATGTTATGTTTTATGTTACAGGTATATGGATTATGGTTCCATTGTATTTTATTAAGGATATTGTTTGTAACATAATGACACTATAAATTATATAATATTCTTGTATACGTACATAAATATGCATTATCCGTCTGTAAAATGTAAAAATTTACATGATACATATTAATAATATAAGTAATATACATTAGACATAATTAGTTGTAAAATTTAATACACAGTGGATGTTTCAAAGCCAAGATGAATATGCTGCACTTTTTTACGCGTACGATGTACCTTTTATTGAGTTTACAAATTAAAAAAATAATAGTATATTACATTGTATTTTGGTTGTTTGAAACAAAGTACTTATAAATTACATACACCAAAATCCCTGTGCCAAAATTCATAACTACAACATATAACTTTTATATAACTGAAACATAATATTTTTTTTCAATACCATTCAAAAGAACTACTTTTTTACTTCTCTACTTTTTTAGTGACTAAATATTGCATTGCTAAATTATATGGGATATATATATTATGCGTCTCCGTGTAGTGAGAAGGTGAGTGTACTGGATATTTGCGTGAAATAATTTTTCAGTCTCCCCATGAATTCCATGTACAACTCATCAGTTCATTTAAATCTTAATTTCATTACAGTGATCAAAACTGCGGAGAAATTCACTGAAAATTGCTGTGATTATCCTGAATCCTGAAGTATAAATAATATAGCACGTTGCTTAGCAACGGTTGCTAGTAATGTTGTACATATTATAATATGTTTCATCAATTTTGAATTTTAATTAAGATTTGACAAGTTGACAGGTAAGATATTTTTTGTTTGATTCTCGAAATACTTGTAAATAGTGTATAAGTGTACAATGTCCCTCAATATTAGTAATGTAGTTCCTAAATAAAATGCACAAAATTGTTTGTAGTTACACAATAGACACGTAGTATTATTTGTGATTCTATACTCTATACATTAATTAACAATCACTGAAAATAATATATCATTTTACACAATACACAAAATACACAATATAATATTATTATGATTATTATTTTATTATAGACTTTGTCAACGTCATCTCATTTCAAACAAGACACCAAATGAATTTCAACAATTTTTTCAGCCATTTTGTACAAAGGATGTGGAGTGAAGAGAAATGGGAAAATTTTGACTATTTATGACATGTCAGTTGGGGAGAGTTGTCAAAAGTAAAAAGTCTCAATTTATAACTTTCCTCATGCATAAAATCGAAAAGTAGACATTTTAGAGGTATGTTTAGAGTTTAGAGGTAAAAGTCCTTGACTTGTGTACACGTTTTGCCCATTGAAAACTTTGTTTTGTCTCAAGTTTGAGATGAGATGACTATAATATCCTACATGGTATGTTTACACTTTACACTAAATTTACATACCTAATATACAATCTACAGTACTGATTATACTTACAGATTACAGATAGATCTAAAATATCTTACGAATATAATGTGTACACATGTACATTGTTTGTTTGTGTTGAGGGTTTTCTTTTTTATCTTACTTCTACGAGTTACTTTTATGTTTTATAAGTAAGTTATGGTACTCATCACCATCATGTGTATTTTTGCGTTATTTAAGTATCCGTACATTTCATTTTTTACTGATACGAAACAAACTACAAACTACAAATACATATGATACACAAAATTGGCAAACGCATACACAATACACAAATTTGAAAATATGTGTATAACATTTTGCAGTAAAATACTCTTTTTTTTCATTTTTCATATAATGAAGAAATCATAGGAATACTCATGGAATAAAATACTACTTAACATTTTAGACACTTAATTAACTTGGTTACACTAGCAGTACATTGAATTTTACACTATGCACCCACAACAAAACAGTACACTTTGCATTTTAATATATTATGCATTATGGATTATGGATTATGGATACATTATCCACTTCACATGGTTCACGTGATTGTTATTAGTTATTCCACATGTAGAACCTTACGTGTTACAAGTTATAGCCGCCTTACCCATATTTTTTCTAATTTATTATTTATAAGGTAATGTACAAGATTTAAACACGATGTACTTAAATATATTCAATGTCCAATTCTCACTTGTTCCAGGTGGAAAATTTTTCGCTTAAAACTTGAGAGCAAGTGTTGGCTTTTGAAACTTGAAATGAAAAGTTCTCGAAAAAAACTAGTACAATGTTTAAGTCATCGTAGACTATATTATACTGAATTATTTTGCTCATCATTTCATCATTATCGCTAACAACTAATACACACGCATAACCAATATCATCAAATACTCGAGCTAAAACATACGGGTTCCACTTTTTTCCTATAAGGTTTTCTTTTCATTTTTATTTGAATTTTCTATACATTTTTACATTTCTCGTAAAATTAACTTTACTTCACAATGTAGAGAAACATTTAAATTTTATTTGTAGGTTAGTAAAAGAAATGTGGCTTGTTAGTTATTATTTATTATACTGAACTTTTGGTTTTTGAACATTCAAAAACTGAGAATATTATACAAAATACAAACCAATAGAAAATAGACAATAAAAAATCTGAATCCAGGGCATGATTTAAGTTGATAGGTTTTATATACTGGATTTGGAATGGGCGTAAAATTTAGCAGAGACCACAGTAAATAAAAGGAGAATTGAATGACAGACTACAGACTGTGTCATGTAATTAGAAACCAGAAACCAGAGGACCACGGAAAAAGCAGCTCACTTTTCACTTAACACAAAGAGTGACATTGAGAAGGGTGGAGAAAGCCCATGGACATGCATTTTCTCAAGCAGTTGGTACTCCTTTTGGCTGTTCGAAACGCTGATGATGGAACTACAAAATCTGCAATTTGAAATTTGAACAAGGAAATTTATTATTGTTGTTACAAAAGTATGTTAATCATGTATAAAATATTTTTCTACGTATGATTTATGATATTACATGTATTTAGAAAAATGGGAAACTTACTGAAGCGAGGAGGAGGAGGAGGAATGAGATGTCTTCTAATGTCTTGTTCATTGTAGTTGATTGAGTTGTCCCGTGCATTTCTACTGAGAATCCTCTGCAAATGTCCTCTTACAAGTCCCGCATTATTAATATTATTACTGTTAGTGTATATATTAGCATTAGGATGACTTTTCATCATTTCATCTTCCAGTGTTTCTTGTCGCTGCTGTCGTCGTCGTTCTTGACTCAACTCAAGTATTCTTTCGCCCACCGGAGAAAAGCTTAGTGCGGTTTTTGGCTTGAGTTTGGCTAAAGAGACCGTGTCAATGCCGTGCGTGGGCGAGTGTTGTTGATGTTGAGAGGATGCTGGGAAGGAGCTGGAGATTGCGGGCAACGACGAGTAGAGGAGCAGACTGGGATGCGATAGAATTCCATCATCTCGAACTCGATGTCTAGATCTAGACGCGTCTTCTTCCAACATTTCTTCATCAACATCTCCATCCTCATCATTGCTGTTACTGTTCCGGTTGCTGTTGATGTTGATGTTCCCACCGTTGTCATTGTCATTGTCACTGTCATTATCATTGTCAAGCTGTTGCTTTGAAGTGGGCTCCACAACGACCCCAATCACTTCCGAGTTGTCATCACTCCAGGATGAGGGAACGCCAACTGGAGACTCTAAAGATGATGATCTTCGAGAGCGACTAACCCCGACTGCCTTTCCTTGCTGAAGACTGTTACTATGATCTGAGGATGTGGATGGATGGACCGAAGATAAAACCTGCCTTCTCATCCCCACGGAGCCACCTTCTGAAACTAAACAAACAAAAATCATCCACATTAAATACATGGTTTGTACTCGTTACTTCATTACATTTTCTTACTCTCTTCCGAATTTTACACAGAAAAATCAATCGGTTTCTCTTTATCCTTCAGGTTTAACATATTTGCAACATACTTAATTATTACAGATATGATAACACCCACTCAATTTTCAAAAATTCACCATTGAGGTATTCCGTATTTTGTACATTCATTTTCCATTTGTGTAATTTCCTCTAAAGGTGAGTTTAAGAAACGCTTGGATAAAAAAACCAGAAATAAGAAAAGGGGAATAAATTATTCAAAGTATCAATCAAATGCGCCGTACAAACTTTTTCTGACATGATACAATTTTTAGGGCGTTTCATTAATCCACTCAGTCTCAACTCCTTCTCGTTTACATAAATTCAAGTGCGAGAAGAACATGAACATGACGCAAGAAGACGTAAGACGGAAGGATATTTGTGTTAAAATACTACATACTACATACTGCTTACTGCTTAATGCAGACACAGAAATATCTACGGTCTAATGTCTAACACTATTATGTACTTTTCTTTTAGTCTCCAGAAAGAGAAACCAGAAAATCAAGAAATGTTTCAGGCTACATAAAATATAAACTCAAGTTTTTGGAGCAGTAGAAAAAAGTACAAAAGTCCAGTTTAATCTTTAAAGTCAAGGATTTAAAAAAGTTTGCTCATCAAAGTCCAAAATGAGAAAAAAGAAAGGGAAAAACTCCGATTCCGTTTAGTATGCAAATTTTCTCAAGTCTAGCCTGAGCCTTTCTTCATTCTAGAATCTAGAACTTTTGGTGATGAATTTGGAATTTCATTCTGAATTCTTGCCCTATTTTTTCTAACTTTTTTCAATTTTTTATGAATATTTTTCACACTTACATTTTCCGGATTCCTGAAAATATTATCTTTACAGATTAGAGATAGATTGAAAATTCAACAAAAAGTTTGTCTAGACTTGGACATTTAAAAAAATATCATGATTCATCAAGAACCAAGTGACAACTAAGCAGTCATTGGCATCGGTAATTATATTTTATATTATTTTCTATGGAGTTTCACACATGACATGTTGTATAATAATAGATAATAGACTAGTGATATTTAGCATTTGCCTTGTGAATGTCTCCACTTTCTAGTTTCTACTGTGCTCATTTCCTTGCTTGAAAAGTCATAGCACTTTCACTTTTTCCGTAGGAAACTTGGTGGTGGAAAATTTCCTTGTTTCTGGTGCATAAAAAATGATTAGGAAATGACATGAAAATGTCAGCGTTAGGACGGAAAACACAACAGAGAACAGAGAGCAGAAGCAGTTTCTCACTTCTCTATTCTTTGTTCTTTTCCCATGTGAGTTCTAATTACTTGTACATTGTAGATTGTACATTCTACACTCTCTTGCTTTGTTGGGGTTTTGTCGCCCTATACCAGTCCCACGTCGTTCGTTGTATGCTGATAAAATGGAGCATGAATGCGAGTGGTGTTTCTCTTGTTGCAGGAGGAAGAAACAAGAAAGCGGACGAAAATGGTGTTAAGTCTCATAATCATAATCCTAATAACCGTTAATTAGTACGCATTATGCTCAAGTGTAGCATTTCCGTACCTTTGTTCCAGTTCATGGCAATTTGGCAATAAGCACGTGCATACGCCAAACGCCGAACGCCAAACAAAATCAGCCACCGTCATCACCTTCTATCCGTACTTTTTCCTCATGACAAAATGAACCTAACACATCACACAGTTTTCCTATTTGTCATTTGTCTTTTTCGTACAAATTCCCTAGATTCTAGATTCTAGATTTCTTGCTTTCTCTACACTCTACACTCTACACAGTCCGCAGTTTATTGTGCATCCTCATCCTCATTTTCCCTCGCCTCTGATACAAAGTTAATGATTTACCATTTATTTTTATTTTCAGAGTTATAGGTTCATTTACACGTTTTATGTGTGGCTAAACATGAGAGTTAAGAGTACATTGAACATGAAAATGAACTCTGCTACAGAGTTCACCAGGATAAATTCATAAACATATTCAACATTTCATTTTTAATACTTTTGTCACAAAATATTCCATGTGATAAAGGATCCGAGGAATCGGAAACAAGTTTTCTGTTAAACATGAACAAATAAATGATTCGTCATTCATCATTCATCATGTTTGTGGTTTGTGGTGTGTCATGTGGTGACATGAGAGTCGTTAGAGTAATTGTACGCTTTTACCTAGTTTACACGCTCTATTTTTTCCATGTTCATTTCATCATTCATCATTATTTGTGTTTTCTGTTGTGCCGTACCTGTTGTTTATTGGAATATTGAACAGTTTTTGAGCTGATGAATATTTTTTCTCATCATCATCACTCATCAGTGCAGTGTACGCGGTGAAATATGCTGGATAAAGTGGCCACATGTATTTTTATTTTCCTGTTTCATCTGTTTTGCTCCTGTGACTGTTTACGAGCATATGAGTGAAGAACCAGGAAACTGTTACAATTATTCCAATTAGTTGAAGAGGAGGAAGCCGAGGACTGGACGTCAATGTCTCTCCAGTCAAGAACCGCGCTTGACTTTCCGGCTTTTGAGGACAAAATTAATGTTTTCCTTCTGCGTTCATGTCTCATGTCTCCTCACGTCCCCATCACGGTCTTTGACATAACACGGATACGTGCATAAATACACGCCATGCTCCATAAGATGTGTTTACTATTTAGATGTTAGATGCAGCAATGCGTCTTGTGAGTTTTGAACATTCGAAGAAGCAGGTTCAAAAAGTGTAAAAACACAAGGAAACAAAATGATCGTATACTTCTGTTCCATCTCTCTCTTTTACCTTTCACTTTAAAGCTCAAGTTATGTTTTACGGATTCGAAAAAAGAAGAAGGCGTAACTCTTATGTTTTTATTCCTTTTTCGGTTCTAGTCATTTTTACACATTCTGTTTTTTGTTTCAATTTTTATGCTCTTTCATCCATTCGTTCATTTACTACATACCTTTGCACACGTATCATTAGTGGCTTTTCCTTCTAACTGGCTCTGGCTCGTGACTCATGGACTCATGACATTTAAAAAAGCTCGTTATCTAGCATCTTGGCTTGGGTAGTAAATAACAAATGTAAAAAAAGAATTTTCTCGGAAAAACTGTATACTCATTTAACGCTTTTTAACGCCCCTTTTTTCTTTGACATGTTACATTTTTCTTCAAATTGGTAAAGAGAAAAAATGAACATGCCTTTTATTGTTAACAACCACTATTATACAACTACACGATTTTGTTTAATAAAGCAAATTGATATGGGGCAGATAAAGGAGGCCTCCATGTGGCCTGCCCTGGAAACGCCAATTTTGGTGGCTAACTCCTTTAACTTTATACATTGCAAAAAGATCCGAAAGGATAAAATGTGCAATGTGGTTTCTGAAAAGTGGGCAGTTGAAATCGAAAGACTGCAACATTTGTGATTATTCTTCCGAGCGGTGGACAGGCTTCGGCTTGACATTTTGACGCTCGGTAGGGAAATCCGGATGTGCGAAAATGTGCAAAGTGCT
>JAQGBH010001612.1:0-30801 GCA_034698265.1 Sminthurinus aureus | reverse complement strand
CTAAAATCTAAACTAATTCCCTAATAATAATAATAATATTAAACTACGACACAGTTTAATTTTTGTCCTTAAATTTTGGTCTTGTACCGTTTTATATTTAAAGTTGAAGATGCTTTTTTGATACCATAATATCTCTTCTAAAAAATGAAACTAATAATAATAATTTATAAAAAATGATTTTTTTTTACCTATTATCAGGATAAACCAGAGCAAAATGATCCACAGATGTTCTAAAAACAGATAATATGACAGGTTTTGGGCCATGACTGGAACTCAAAAGTGTAAGGTGTCCTCTCATAATTTCGTTAGCACTAGTATAATTTGCAGCGGAAGGTACATCATGACTGTCACCAAAATTATTGTTGTTTGGAACATTATTTGCTCCACTTCCGTTGGAGCCTGTGACCCCTTCAAAATTGTGATATGTGGGACTCATTACGACACAAGGAGAGCTCATTTTATATTTTAAATGGAACAGTAGATATTTTTTTATGTAATTATTTAAAAAAAACAATAGTAGTCAAAACTAATGTTTTTGTGTTTTACTTCATAAACCGTTTTTTTTGGTTTGGTCTTTGATATTTTTCACACAAATCACAATATGATTTGCAAAATAATTATTGATAATGAATAAATTCACTTTACACTTGTTTTATATTGAATATTCAACTGAGATTAATATTTTAAATATTTAATGAATTCACTGTTACAACGGTCAACTTTTTGTAAAAGTTGTAGCGTGAGAATCAAAATATGATAGAGAGAAAATCGACTTGTTCACGGTACAAACTGCACGAGAGCACTGAAAGCTAGTCCTGTGTGCTGCAATATTATACGAGTATAAAACGAACAAGAAAACTGTGTGTGTATAAAATTGCCTTGTACTTTACTGAAATCATGCACATGTGCTGTGTACCTTTTTTTGACTATATATTTTGCTATGCTAGTTCATTGCGAGTTTTTTTGTGTTGTGCCAAACGAAAAAACATTGATGGCCAATTTCATAATACATGATGTTGTATGTCGTATGCCGGATATTTTTCCTAGAACAAGAATCAAGAATCCGAAGTAAGTACTTCCTTTTTTGATACGCGTGTAGAGTGTAGACGGTTGAGAGTTGAGATTCGGTATATTCGGTGATTGAACTTTTTTTAGAATAATAAAAATAGTACCTACTTTTTATTATTATAATTTTATTATTTGTACGATGTACGATGTGCTAGTGATCAATCATAAAACCGCAAAGTACGCAAGTATTCGTTTCTACGTTCCAATTCCAGTCTAATGAAGGATGTGTTCAATGCTCAATACATTTAATGTTAGGCTATATCTACATAAATTATTTATTGTCTGACGTCTACTGCCTAATGTAATTGATAATTGCTACATTTAGGTCAACAATTTAATTTTCATAATTGACAATACTAATATTTAATTATAATTAAGAGTCATATATTGTGGTTTGCGGTTAGCATCCTTGATTGTCTTATTTTTGCAGACAGTCCAGTTCCAGAATGAATTTAAAAGCTTATTTTTATACATTGTAAATACACATTATACGTGAAAGTGTGTATTATTAAGTATGGTGAAATTAAGTTGAAAGTGAAAGAGTCCTTGTCTCTTATTTTTCCCATCTGACATTTCCCATTTGCTGAAGCTCCAAGCTCAAGACTCTAGACTCAAACCTCAAAACGGAAATTATGCTGAACGACGACGGCGACTGATCGTCTAGCACTGAGAAAATTCTAATAATAATTTTAATTCAAAGTATGTATTTCTATCATGTTGACTCTTTGGGTTCCGTAAGAAAAACAGAGTTGTGACCATATTACACTTCATTATACTTTATATTTTATATTATCCTATCAGCTGTATAATGTATACTGTATAGTATAAATACAGTGTAATATGTACCGAGGTCGTTTGACATTAATTCTGAAATTGAGAGACACGACAAGGAAAAAGTGAATCAACTTTTGCCAAAATTTCTTGGCAAAAAAATGAATGGACTATAAACTCTAATGACATCTTGTCTAGATAATATTGTGTGTTGTGTGTGTCATGTGTTGTCGGTTCTCGGTATAAAAACGTATTCTTGTCAGTTAAGTACATATAAAATGCAATATATGCATACCGGATACTGTCGTTTCTCTTATTATTAGAATTTGATAGGCAAACTGTAAAATGTACACTGTACAGTATACAGATATATTTTTCTCCCGTCAACCTTCATCTTCTTTTTTCTTACGTCTCAAATCTCAATGTATGTGCATCTTTGATGATAATATATTTCAAGGAAAGTAAAAGCATTTCGGTTTCATGGAACATGAAACTTGACTTATTTGTGTTTAGTGTTTATGCACTGCAAAAAGGTAAAAGGTATACAAAGAAAGTAAAAGTAATTAAAATAATTTCATTTTGATACACATCGGCACATAAACCAAACCGTGTTGACTGTACCCTGTGTACTGTTTAGTATGGATGTTGCATATTATACATGTTACAAAACATGACACTAATAATAATAATAATTATTATTATTATTATTTCATGTCCACATTAATAATTGTTTTCTTAGTATAACTGATGTGAATGAGAATCTAGGGCTCCCTTGAGAAAACCAAAAAAAAATACTAATGATAATAAAGTCATTCCATGAAGTCCTGCTCTGATTCTTGTGTATCACAATGTTTATGCAGTCTCACCTTTTTAATATTATGTATTAAGTATGTACTACATATACTATACTTCCTTTAGCAAGTCGAACACTGTCCGTATTCCATATAATGTATAATTTTAAAAACAGTACATCTTTTTAGGATGAGAATTGATGAAATATACTACATACGAGGTTCTTCGTCATCTATATGACATACCATACATATAGTAAATAGCTCCATCCATTATAAATCGACAAAGTTTTTCAATTGTCAATCCTGTAAAAAAATACGTTTTACTTCATAACGTCAATAAATTTTGTCGATATTTTGAACTACTTTTTTTCCTTATGGAAAATCTCCCACTGAGTCAACTGGACCTATCAACTATCAACTACCAACTATCAGTATTTTAAAATTACATGAAATATCCATCATGCTCATTGCCCATATTATATGATACTCACATCTCACATCTTACTAATGTAACAAAGGACTAAGGTAAAAAGAACTCTCCATAGATTTATCTATGGAGCAGACTTTCTGGCTACACGGCGACTTGTATAATATTGTACACGATATTAGGAGATAAAAAACAGTAAATAGGTATTCTTTAGTACATACAAATAACAAATAACAGATAATAATTCTTCATCATGTCGCTTACTTGAGTAAAGAAAGCTAAAGAAAAGAAAAAAACTTTGAAATATGATAATAATATTATATTCTTGTGCTGTATGTACAATGTACAATATAAACTGAGGATTAAGATTTGAACGTCAAGCCAGGCGATAAAGAAAAAAAGTCTTTTTGTGTCCTTTATGTTTTATTTTAAAGTTAGGATAGCTCGTATAGTTGTATATCAGTACTACACACAACAGAAAATTCAAGTAAAAACTCATCAAAAATCAAGAATATTCTACAAAATATCTATTATTTTCAGTTTTCAGTGCTAACAGCTAGAAACTAGAAATGGGAAAAATTAAAAATAGAAAAAGAGTACGTGGTTACAAAAGTTATAACTGTTTTTATATCGATTATCGATGAATGTAATTTTCACTGGACCTTGTAAGTTGTAAATGTACAATAATATTAAAATAGTTAGTGTTATATACAAATGTACTAAAAATAGAACGAAAGAAAATGAATAAATAAGAAAAGTGGACAATATTTAAGATAAATTTCGTCGAGTTTCAATATTATTATTATTATTATTATTATTTTGAAAATATTGAGAATGATTATAATAATAGTTGTGATTAGGATCATGTGTTCTACTAGGAATACTATTGATATTGATATCATGACTACTGATACAAGCATGCTGATTATTAAGATGATGATGATCCTGTTCAAGAAAGGGCAAAGACACGCGACTTTCATACGGACTATTAAAGGGATTACTAATACTAACATGTGAACTTTTTCTTCTACCATGTAAAAGTGCAGTTGGTGAAAAATATGCAGACCTAATACTATTATTATTATTTATATTATTAATATCTTCTCCACCTTGAGGATGCTGATGATTACTACTACTACTCCTATGATTATTATTACATCCATCTTCAATTTCTGCCATTTTTGTACCTTCCATAGTTGCACTATTATTAATAAAATGATTTGATATTTTTTCATGTTCATCAATGACAATTGGTGTAGTCACTGTTGGATTGGTATTGGAATTCTCAAATGACCAATATCTACTCGGTGCATTTGAAAGAGAATAGCCGTAGCCGTGATCATTGGTATTGTAATATGGATGTTCGGATGGACATATAACGGACATATAATGGTGACGGTTATGATTATGATTATATTGTTGTCGATTTAGTTGTTGTTGTTGTTGTTCTCGTTGATGTTGATGATGATGCCCTTGATCATTCTTAGTTATCCCTATTCCAGTACTGACAACTCCAACGTTATACGGATGATTCATATTATTATTTTGTCTTTGAAGATGAGGATGATGAAGTTGATGCTGGTTTTGTTGCTGTTCAGAATTACTGTTACTATTACGAAGGTCATCTGCTGGTTCTACACCGACATTTACAGATTGTGAACTCGCAAAGTTGTTTGAAGATGATTGAAGACAAGTGTCCTGGACAAACCGCTCAGCAGCCAAACAAATGTAGTCAGGTTTACTCGGTGTACTTTTTAAAGTTTGTGTGGATGTGGCTTGATGATGATGATGATGGTGTGAACTTGTAGTAGTTGTTGTTGTGATAACATATTTGATTTGATTCTCTTCTGGTGTAATGTGATGATGGGGAATGATATTATTATTATGATTTCGAGTATGATTAATACTGAGATTATTAATTGACATGACATTTTGATTTTGATTCTGATCGCCAAACTCCTCAAAAACATCACCACCTCCACTATTTTTCATAAAAGGATTTTCTACATCCTTTTCATTTTTACTTGAACAAGTTTCATGACGATAATTATTATTATTATTATTATCGTTATTATCATTATTCTGGGTGTTATTGTTATTGTTACTGCTTTCAATTAGAGAATGTAACAGTTCATCTTCATCATCATCCGACTCAATGAAGAACCCGGGTGGAGCAATTATTGAGGTTGAGTGAGAATTATTCACACTACAGATATTCTTTTTCATCAATCCAGATTCCGGTTGAATAACCGAACAAGAAGTGTTGTTATTATAATTATTATTATTATTATTGTTTGAAATTTGAGGGTGAGGAGAAGAAGGTGGTGATTTTAACAGTAGTGATTCTAAAAGTCTCCTTGTTGACTCTGGTGTTTCACATGGGAAAGATGATGATGATG
This sequence comes from Sminthurinus aureus, assembly GCA_034698265.1. Classification (NCBI taxonomy): domain Eukaryota; kingdom Metazoa; phylum Arthropoda; class Collembola; order Symphypleona; family Katiannidae; genus Sminthurinus; species Sminthurinus aureus. Next base: position 25,342 of record JAQGBH010001612.1, on the reverse strand, counting down.
ATGTTTTTCCAGTTTCGTTTTCTTCTTCTACAGCTCTTTCTTCTTTTGTAAAACCCATCATACTATCACGAGTGGGATGATGACAATGTGGATGACGTGGAGTAGGTGACATGGGTGGAGGTGGAACAATCATGGCTTCAAATTCCGCAAACAAGTGATTGTCAAAAGCTGGTAAAATTTCCCTTTGTTTCTCCTCTTTTCTTCCTGAATTAGGTGAAGATGAAGGTGAAGCAAGTTGATGATTTTCTTTTATGGAATTTTCATCGGGTTTCACTTCATTTACAGTGCACATTTCACTCGTTGGGATTGCTGGTAATGGAGGAAAAGACAGAGAAAGATCCATGGAGCTTGGGCTATCGTCATCCTTATTCTTAGATGGTGAAAGTTGGAGTGTTTTTCCTGAAGAAAACATGTGTGGTGGTGTGATGACAAGCTGTTTTAAAGTTCTACCAGAATATTTATTTTTATTATTATTATTGACTGATGTTTCTTCTCGTTTTGTATTTTTATCATTAGTTTCCTCTTCATGACGTCGGAGGGATAAAGTTTTTAATTTTCTTGTTATGTGCTTTGATCTAGGTTTATTGTTATTATATTTATTCTGCTCAGTATGATTATCATTATTACGATTGTTTGCTCCACGTGTCATTTCGGATGAAAAGTTCTTTTGTTGATTGTGAATTGGATTTCCCTCTGTAATAATTACACTGTGCTCTTTTTCTCCTTCTTCTACAATATCTTCTTGAGAGGGAACAAAGCACATCGAGTATTTACCTAGAATAACTGAATTTTCAACAACTGCAGTAGCAGCTAGTTTTCTATTGGGTGGATGTGAATTCGTATCTTCTTGATATTTATCCATAATATTATGATGATGATGATACGGCTGTGGATAAATGTTACTTATAATTGGTTTATCCGTATCGGTATTTGAAATTCCAGGTAGATCATTATGATTTCTTGTCAATCGTTTTTCACAATTTCTGATCCTTCGATTTTGATTATAAGTGGATGTTGGATACAAAAGAGATCTCAAGAGAGGATCGATTGACTCGGTTGATGTTATGTCTTGTGGTGGCCAAAAATTACCCTCATTTCCATCTTCTCCGTTGTAAATTGTGCTGGAATGATCAAAGGTTTGAATTGTGTATGATTTGGATTTATCTACTGGGATTATTAATGATTTGTCTTCTTCTCTTTCCTCATGATGAATCTCATTATTATTCTGATTCTTTCTTTCATCTTGGATTTGGTAACGGAGCTTTTGATCTTTGATTTCTAATTTCTCTATCGGCAACGGTAGTTTTTCATGTCCATGAATCAATGACGAATGTTGATAGGTTCGCACTGTGTAGGATCTTGATTTGTCCACATTTACCATTACATTTCCTCCAATAGCCTGGAGTCTTTTTACTCGTGGATCTGTAGTGATCATGTTGTGTGTACTTGACTCAATTTCAGCAAGAGCACTACTTTTATCATTTGTAGTATTATTATTATTATTATTTTGAGAAAATTCACTTGTCACCGAATCTTTTTCTTCTATTCTCCATTCAGATTCACACGGATATTCTAATAGATTTGGCTTGTTTCTAAAATGTTTGTCGTCAGTATTTTTAATATTATAATCACTGGAGATAATTTCTCTACACGATTCATCTGGATTATCTTTATTGTAAAAATGACAAATTTGATTATGATTCTTTGATAATTGAATAGAAGATAAAATTTTCTGAACTCCAATGTCAATGTCAACATTTGAATCAGCACCACTAGAATATTTTTCAATTAGGGAATTGTTTTTGTTGTTGTCTTTATCGGTGATTTGTAAATCCGACGGTTCTTGTTCTCTTAATGAAACAAGTTGTTGTTGATTCCCAAGATTTTCCAACACATTTAAATGAGATGAATTAATTGACAAATTTGAGCCGGTTCTTGAACAAAGTGTCAATCTTTGTTCCTGTGCATAACGTTTCAACAGGACAGTCTCACTTTCAACTCCCCCCACCGAATTTAAGGACCATGCACTGTGAACAGAAATTTGTACACTAATGTCCACTTGTCCACGTGCTTGCAAATGAGGATGACTTTGTCCCTGGCCCATCTTTGGTGTTGATGTTGAACCTTTGTTTTGAGGGTAAAAATTGGCATCCGAATCATGATCATGACCTTGATCCTTTCTGTTACTTTCTCGTATACTTTCAAATGATTCACCGGATGACAATTGATTGTTGTTGTATTTTGATCTCCGTTCCACTGCTGCATTTACAAATTTATCATAGTCTTGAGGAGAAAGCGAGTGCGGTTGTTTCAGTAGAAGAGATAGTGAGTGGTTATTATTTTTATGATCGCGCTCCTCATCTTTAAGTTCAATTTGATGTTGGTGTTGATGTTGAGGCTCGAGGTGATTTTGAGGTTGGTGTTGATGTAACGGGAAAGTAGGAGATGCAACAGGTAGATGATCACAACTTTCATTATTATTATTATTATTATTATTATTATTGCTCTTGTGGTCATGGTCCGCTTCATAATCACCAGCAGCATTATTATTATTGTTATTATTATCACTGTAATTGTTACTATTTTTGATGGTATTAGTGTGACAAAGAATGTCGTTGTTACTGCTGCAATTATTATTATTATTATTAGTGTCATTGACATTCATATTGAGACTGAAATGGATGTTTCTGTTACTCGCGTTCTCTTCAACCGTTTCCGTTTCACTACTTGTTCTCGGCTCCTTTTTGGACGTACTGAATGTGGTGCAAATCCTGGAACTTATTATCGTTTCCATTCTCCTGTAATAATCCACACACAGAAAATAGTTCTTATAATTATTGCGATTTTTTTTTCTGGGTTTGGCCTTTGTAAAATTTAAAATAAAATGATGAAGTGAAACTGTGGTCATTTTTATGAATGTCTATTTTAGAATCAAATTCGTTTTGAATTTATTCAAGGTTTTGAACTTTCACTCTCATAAATACTGAACAAGAAAAACATTTCTCAGGTCTTTTCATTGTTCACAATATTGAATATTATATTGCTTTTTTATTTTTATGTTTGTCGGATAAACGATAAACGGAAAACGGAAAACTATAACCTTGCGACTGCTTCGAGGTTAATATTTTCGTCAATCAGTTGTTTCTCAATTTCTCGATATCGATAGCAAGTACTTGCGTCCTCAATAGCCTTTCGGAATGATAGTAAAAATCAAGTTAGAAATGATTGCTTACCTTTTAATTTAGAATAGCATAAAAATTTATGATTTAATATTATTTGATAAAGTACTTGAAAAAATCACCTTTGCAATCCGATCTTCAGTAGCTTTACACTTTTGCTCGTTATTCCTTTTAATTCCTCTGTTAAAAAGAATTAGTTTGAAATTTGAAATAGGATTTCTTTTAAAACTTGACCAAAAAAGCAAGAGAATTTGAGTTTCATAGGAAATTTATTTTGTTTTATAAAGTCAACGTACTTGACATGTTCATATTCCGACTTTGTCTCTGAAATTTTCTTTTCCAGCTCAGAAATATCCACCCATTCAAGTTCTAGTGTTCGCTTCAACTCCTTGTTCATGTACTTTAATTTACACAAGTCTGTAAAGAATTCTTCTAGGATTCCAAAATGTGCTTCAAGATCAATCTTCAACATTTTCCCATTGGACAGATTTGCTCCACATAGTGGACAGAGAACGTTATAAGTTGTTCCATAAATATCACCTTTCCTGTACAAAATCCAAAATGTATAAAATGTTAATTACAATTGAATTTTCTCAAGTCTCTCAAGTTTTTTCTGCAAATAAATGATCACAAGGCAAAAAATCTTACGTTCTGTAGTTGGTTATGTATTCGTTGAGACAGGACTGTAAACAAATAGCAAAACAAAATACATGATGATGATTTTTTGTGTACAAACACGTACATTGTGCATTGGCATTTGACATTGTTCATTGTTCAAATATAAAACAGAAAAAAAACCTGATGGTATAAATGTCCACATTTGGTAGACACAACTTCGTTACTTCCAGCTGTGCTTGCTCCAGGTCCAACTCGACTTCCACGAGCTCCTCCTCCACAGCCACCTCCTCCTCCTCCTGAAACTCCAGATGCTCTCAGAGCTTTGTGTTTCCTCAAGTTACTTCCTAATTGATATTTCCGGTTTTCTGAGCCTTTCCTCCCATTTAAATACAAACATTTTTCACAAATTGGACAATAGGGCATGATCCTACAATTCACTCATTTATTATTTCTCCTTTCCTTTCCTTGGTACATCACAGAGAAAACAAACGGTTAAAATGCTGGATGTCTCAAGTCTGAAGTTTTAAGTAATTGACGTCTTTTTTCTTTTTGATTGTGCGTAATCAATAATCCGAGATCCGAGTAAATGATTTAGTACACATTTTCATTTTCCATATTCCATCTTGATGTACAATTAAGAGCTTTAGTATTTAGTATTTAGTAAGTGAGTAGGACGTAGGACTTGAGCATTCTTCTTACTTCTTACACAGCACAGGTACAAAACAGTAAACAGTATGCTTGATGCTACTTGAAACTTGAGAAAATTTATTGAAACTTGGAACAAGGAAGAATGAACAAAGAATCAAATATCAAATGGTTGCTGAGTTCTGTGGAACAAAGAAATTAAAATATGACATGACTTTTATGCAATTTGTATCTTTTGACTTGTGATCAGGATGTCCTAAAAATTATTATTGATTATTGATGTTCTTGCAGATTGCAGACCTTCTGACTTCGGACGCTCACTATATATAATACTCCCTCTCCTCTCGTATCATCCCCACATAGAGGTAATATAAGACATAGAGGGAGAGGGAAGAGGACCCTCGAGGGAGCATGTGGGAGGAGATGCAAAATGCAAAATGCAAAAAATTATGTTGAGGTAGTTTGTTGTTTGTCATAAAAATAACCCTAGAGACGGTCAAAATTCATTTTTTGAGCAACGGGAAAATGGAAAAATACTGTAAAAATACTAATACATCTAATAAATACTAATATGTACAAACACAGCTCACACAAGTGTACATTTACATCTGTACGCTCACCTCCTCACGAAATGTTGTACATCCCCTCTTTTGGCTTCCTCAATCCTCAATGCTGCTTTCACTTTTGTAAAGTTTCAAATCACAGCTCGCCGATGCCCCCCTGTCAAACATTTTTGTGCAATGTGTACTAATTTTTATGCATTCACTTTTCTCATATTTGGATTGTCTTTGTCTCTTTCAGTTTTCAGGTCAAATATTCTCTCTGGATTCTGGATTTGACGTTTTACCTTCAGAAAAAGAAATTTTGTGGCTGTTTTTAATTTTCTTGTCCATGTCTTCCCCCGCACCGGTTTCCTGGAATGAAAGTTGGGTCACGAGTCACAACTTGGTCGATACCGTCTGAAATCTGGAATTATATTTAGGGGCAAATGAAGATAAAGGGACGAAATATGGGCATTTTCACTGTTCAGTGTTCAGTGCTGTCCTTTTCCATTCTCCATGCATTCTGATTCGTGTGTATTGTGTATGTATTGAAATTTTCTCAGCCTCATCAGGGGAGTGTACAAGTTTGTGTGAAATGTTCACGTTTTTAGTGGATCACAGATCTCTATACTAACTAAATATTCATGCATACATTCAAACATCCAAGAATAGCTCAATAATTCACTAATCCCTTGTGTATTTTGTAGTTTGCCGACAAAATGGAATATGAGTACTGAGTATTATGGAAATGGGCTACTTGTTCATTTCTTCATCTTCTCGGGCCAAATTCAACTTGGATTAGGGAAAGAAAATCAAGTGAATTTAGAGTTTAGATAGATACAAAATACAACGTCACAACTGAAAATTTCCGTATTCTTGTCTATCAGAGGAAGAAATGATTACATTTTGTATTTTGTGTGTGAGTTATGAAATATTTATAACCAGTCCAGAGAACCCGGATAATAGCAGCCGTAAACTAAAAGTATTAGCCGGGGCTTTGCGGCTGAATCTAGCCGGGGTAAACTCGATTTTAGCCGTAAAACCTCTACCTATTTTGGCCGGACACAGCTAATAATAGCCGGGGAAAGGTTATGCAATTGTCTAGCCAATCATACTTACAGAATTCCAGTCATCCAATCAGATTGCAGAAAATATTGGAAAATGTCCGGCTAAAAATAGCCGACGTCCTATTAAACTTTCAATTCTTGATGGAATAATTTCAAATCAATTTTGTATTTTTTTGTCTACATTTTGACGTCAAGTGACATCCAAACCCCACGGTGGAAAAAAATTCCCCACGGTATATTTGTTAAGTTTTTAACGGGCTTTTTAATGGTGCTTTCGGTTTTACGCTACTTTGACACCTCGAGGACTTCTGATGAGCTAAAGTCAATCCCGGCTACATTTGTGCGAAAAATTGAACTTTCTAGCCGGGCAAAATTTGAATTTTTGAGTTTCCCGTCATGTATTAGCCGGATCACGGCTGTTTATACGTAAAAGTCTCGTCCCGCTGGTTTAGTACGGTCACGGCTGTAATGATACGGGTTCTCGGGACTGAACGTATCTATTCACTACTCGGTATTTGCAAAAAGTATCTCATTTTTATACAAATATAATTATGATGACAATGTAATTTTTCTCATTATGATTCTTTACGGTCTCTAGTCTTTTTCCTTTTCTTTTTCTTTTTCTGTCTTTGTCAGTTAAGTCAAATTCAGTAGATCCTAGACTCAAAGAAAAAAAAAGAGTGTTTCAATTCCTCAAGTTTCTTTTTTTTAGACAATGTGAAGAGGGAAGGGGAAATGGAGAAAAGCTACGTACACCAAAGAAAAACAAGAACATTTTCTTTTTTCTCAATTTTACTTTTACTTTAAACTTGATGAAAAGTCCTTTTCCTTTATATCCTATATTTTACGTGGGAAAAGTTGAGAGTTGAGAATTGAGAATTGAGAGTGTTAAGTAAAGTAATGACATTGCGAGTGCTTCTTGTTCTTTTGTACTGGATACTGGATACTGGAGAGAAGGAACAAAGATACAGTGAGAGAGAAAGGGAAAGAGTAAAAAGACAGGATTGACTAAAGAATGGAGAAGCCCTAGTTGCAACTTGAAAACTTAGAATTGAAATGTTAATTTTAGAACGAAGCCAAGTCAATTCAAGTCAGACCAGAGCAATTTTTTAATTTCTATTATTACTTTCTAATGCTCATCCTTGATCCTCAATCCTCAATTACTAAACAGTAAATACGGGTAAAAAATTGAGAGTTAATTGTAAAAAGTGATAAAGTGGGAGAAAACTGAAAATTGAAAACAACTGACTGTGTGCACTGCAAACAGCTACGCCCATTGTCCACCCATCCCTCCCCTACAATGCCGACTTCAACATAATAATTTAAATTTCATGTTGAATATATTTTGTACATGGTGCATTGTATTTCGTCTAGGGTCTAGGGTCGCGGGCTATTTTTCTAATTAAAGGGAAGAAAACTCCCATGCATTTTTAAGAATAAAGACCGTAAGCCTTGAGCCTCGAGTCTCGAGTCTCGAGTTAAACTATGTGTGTAAATAACAGAGAAAGAAAGAAAGGACAAAAGAAGAACAAAAGATGAGAGAAAATAAAAAAAGTTAAACTAAATCCGTATAATTTAGTTACTTTTGACTTTCTACTTTCTACACAATACACTTTATACTCTACATTCTATACTCTACACTCTTCACTATAGACATTTTATTATACTATTCTTTAAAATTACAAGCAACTGGATTAGACTAAAGTCATAAAAGGCTTGAAAAATGTACAATGTACAATGTACAATGCACCATGTGCAGGCTGCAAGCTCTAAATTCTAAACTCTAAACTCTAAGCTGTATGGTACGTTGCACCTCTATCTATGTACAATGTACAATGCAAAGTGGAGGAAATGTGATTCCATGTGATTTTCTTAATTTAAACTAGGAAATATACCATACATCTACTATCCTATAAAATAAAAATAAAAGGATAAAATAAGATAAAAGGAGAATTTACCAGTGAGATAATGACGGCGGCAAAGGCAACATACTGATGTAAAATTGCACCAGACGCTCCAATTCCAATTCCTTGAAAAAAGTACAAATAGGACTTGGAAAAGGAATCCTGACTTCCTTTTGACATTCTGACTTATTTTACTTGCCGCTGACTTTGACGTATTTTCATTCAATAACTGTGACAGTCACAGTGGTAGCAACACAAGACAACAATAAAAATAATCGTCTTCCCGTCTTTTCAAATCATGTCCTGTTTTTAGTGAACTGTGTTTTGTGTTTTGAGTTTTGAGTTTAGAGTTTAAAGTTAAATAAAATCCAATATTTCCGCTGTTTCCCTTCCTGAATGTTCAATATGCAATTTGCAAAGTTGAATGCTGAATGAGTTTAGCCTGGCATTTAATTTTGTCTTGTGTCTAGGGCGAAATATAAACTACAAAATACACAAAGCGGAACAAAACAGATGAAAGAACTGATGATTGGTGATTGGTGATTGGTGATGTAGTCAAAAAGACACGTGTATAGAGTATAGAGTAAATAGTAAAGAGTAAATGGTGTTGGCTGTTTTTCTTGGTTTAATTTAATCCGCTTTGGATTTTTAAGCCTTGCGATTGATAATTGACGATTGATATGGTATGCTCGGTGGTTGCTAATCCGCTTTGCGATTAGCCCTCCGATGATTAGATCCGCATTCTGAAGATGAGACGGATCAATAATCGAATAAGATCTGGTTCTCTACTCCCATTTAATTTTAATTCTGTCACTTCGTCTACTTTCTGCTCCTGGTTTTTTACTTTTCGGTTCAGGAAAACCAGAAGCCACAAACAGTTGTTTTCATTTCAAACATCCTCAATTCTAAACAAACCGGATTGAAATCTTTCATTAACCGAATGCCGAAGGACGAATACACAATACACAAACCAATTTCCCACTTTTCACTCCTGCTAATGCTTAGCTCAGCTCAACACGAGGATAAACAAAAAACAAAAGACTGATGAGTCAGTCAGTGGCTTGTGTCTCGTTCAGTTCTTTTTAGATCATTAAATTTCTCACAGTGAAACAGAGGAACAATTAATACACTTCACTTTATCTAATCCAATCCAACACAATCCGATCCAATTGACACGTAACACGTAAAGTGTAAAGTGTAATGTGTAATGTTGTTATCTCATTACTCAAGTGGAAATCACATGTGCACAAGTACGGAAACTGCTAAAAGGAAAAACACTTTGACTACTTTGAATTTCTGCACCCGTTTGTTTATCCTTCCGTATCTGCTGAATTTTTTTAGGCGAAGTTGGAGATTGGAGGTGCACTTTAACTCATTTTAACAACTGCTGAGAAAAATATGTACACTATGCATTGGCCGCTTGACGTCCTTGTCAATTGTCAATTGTCAGTGGTTTCTTCCTGGAATCTGGAATAGAAGAATTTCAAGCTAAAATTTAAATCACAAAACTTGGAGACGCGTCCGCATTTGATATTTGATATTTCAAATATTTCATGTTGACAGGAGAAAGGAATAAAAATTATGAGCAGGCCCAACATCCAACTTCCACGAAATTGAGAATGGAGCACGGAGAATTGACGGATAGAAAAGATGAAGAGAAAACCAAATCCAAATCCAAATCCAAACAGACGGCAACGGAATACTAAAACCCGTTGTCACCAAACATAAACAAAACACAAAACACAAAGCACAAAGAACCAAGGATCGAGTTTGTTCAAGTTTCAAGTCTCTCTGAGTGAAATTCCTCCAGTCTCAAGTCAATGTCATCGACGAACTTCAGACTCGGCAAAATTTATACAGAAACATAAAACATGGATGAGACAGGATTTTTCATCTCGTGTCTCGAATCTCTGCTGTTTATGCAATTTGCGTGTAGAGTGTAGATATATACAGTATACAGTATACAAAATAACTGGCATCAGCTTGGAGGGTTGTTGACTTTCAAGATTTCAAGCGATGGTTCATGTTCATGTTGATTTTGATTTTGATAGTTGATGGCAAATCTCTCCATTTCCTTTCTTTTAAGCTGTTAACTTTCACTTTGTCTCTGTCCCTGTCCTTGGGCAACTCCAAACTGAATGGTTGAGTCTCTGTTTCTCTCTATTTCTCTCTATTTCTCTCTATTTCTCTCTATTTCTCTCTATTTCTCTCTATTTCTCTCTATTTCTCTATTTCTCTTTCTCTCAAGATTGGAGATCCCAAAGATAAATATATCAAAAAAAGTAATAAAAATATGACAACTCGTCACTCGTCACATTATCCAATCACAAATCAGAATCGTCAAAGGGTGATGAAAGATGAGCGTTCAATATTCAGTATATTATGTATTTTTTATATTTTTGATTGATGATTGTTGGCTGTGGAGAAAACGGTAGAACTTTTTTCAACAATGCACTAGTTTTTTTTCCTTTTTTACAGATTCCTTTCACTCAGTTCTCGCCGGAGAGTCGGAGAACGGATAAGCGACGCTGGAAATTTTCCCTTTAATTGATAAGAAGAGCAGAGACGGGTATTTTACAAGTTAACTTGTAGCTCTGTAGTCACTTTGGCTCAAGTCTCAAGTCTCAAGTCTCAAGTTGAAAAAAGTTGGGCCGTTCGGTGTTTGGTCGTCAATTCACTCACCACTCACCAAACAATTCCACTTGGTGAAAGAAATGACCAAATAAATTGCACCCACCATGAACCATGGGCCACAAAGCACAAAGCACAGATGAAGAAATCAACAAGAGGGAGAAAACCAAGGATTAGAACAAGAACAAACAAGAAGAAGAGCTCGTCCGTTTGCTACTATATACTGTGGATTGAGATTCGGATTGAGAGAGAAGAGGAAGAAGGAGAAGAGAAAGTTATGTCTATCAGTCTCGCCGATCAAACTGGTAATATGAACAGAAACACTTTTGCAACTAACGAACAAGTTGAGTTGAGTTGAGGTGAAGTTGAAAAGGAGAAAGTCTTTGCTGCACCAGAAACACCAGAAGCACCGAACCAGCAGACAACGAATAGAGAATCGAGAGGGAAAGAGATAAAACAGAGTGAGAGTTGTTAAAATGGTTGAATGCTATCGAGCATCTGGACCTGTCTCTCTATTTCTCTCTCTCTCTCTCTCCTCGACGACTTTCTCTTTTCTCTTTTCTCTTTTGGCTCCTCGCGTTCCCTGCCTTAAAACCCCAAAGCAAGTAAGACATAGAGAGGAATTCTACATCGGCATTGGCACTGGCATTGGTGCTGGTACTGGCATTACGCAAGGATCCAGCTCAAGCTCCAGCTCCAGCTACGGTTCGGCCTGCTGAATGACTGACTTTCTCCCTGTACTTTCACGTGCCATAGATTTCTCCTCTACTCTTTTCTTCTGTTGTATTTTCTATCCATTCTATCACACACATTATAGATTATAGACACATACATCTAAATGTATTATTGCATCTTATCTCCCAATCAACCGAGCTTCTCCAACTCCATCCTCCACATTCCCATTTTCTCCAAACTCTAGACTCCGAAAGTCCAAAGTCCAAAACTTCAAGCTCTAAAACTACCCACATTTAACGGACCAATTCAATCCAACGTACTGGTTACTGGTTACAGGTTTTATTTATCTAAATTGACTCAATTCAACATTCCATTCAACCTCTCTATTTCCATCTGTATTGACTCCAGCTCCAGCTTCAGTCTCAGTCTCAGTCTCATCTTTTAGAAGCTGCTTAAACTTGAATTTGAAATACCAGTTGCCATTTGCCAGTTGAAATGGCAGAGGAGTGAAATGAAATCAACAAAATTTATAGAATTAAATGACGTTCATTTTCATTCAATTTCAGACTCCATTTAGTCACCTTGAATCCGTCCAATTGTGTTACATTTTGTGGATACATGTATCCTGTATTGTGTATTGTGGATTGTGGATTGTGGATTGTGCATTGGGTATTAAGTGTTACTGATATTGATTGAACACAAGAGAATGGAAAATGGGAAATGGATAAACGTGAAAACTTAGCTCAGGAGGACAAGATTATGTAGACTGTAGACTGTAGATTGTAGATGCAGATGCAGAATAAATGCAGAATAGGATAGAGAAAACGTGGTTTTTCAATAATATGTATAAAGTATAAAATAAGATACGCACAAGAAATAAAGGAATTTCGATTTTCTATCGGTAAATCTTGGATCTACAGATAGATAAATAAATAAATAACAAAAGAAACCTGAGGAAATTAACAAACATGTTTTTGGAAAGTTGACTAATTGTAGGATAAGCCAGGTGCTCTGTAATCGGTAATCAGTAATCTTCAATCTGTAGAATATGTGTAATGTATATGAAAAGTTGTGACGTTTCAGGCAATTGAGTTCACGAGAGGATTCTGAAGGATTATGAAAGCCCATTGACGGATGAAAATATCTGTATAGATTATAGATGAGCCGTATATTTTTTTAACAAATCAAATGTCAAATGTCAAATGTTTACCTTTTGCCGGCACATTATCTTTGTTTTTGCTTTTGTCTTTCTTTCCTTTCTTTGTCGACTTGTGTCGTTTCTGTACTTGGTATTTACCTTTCTCTTTCTCAGTGGTTTATCCATTTGGTGTTCTAGTTCCATTTGGTGTCTGTTATTATATATTTTTGTTACCTATTTTTTTCCTTTTGCACCAATCTACCTCAAAAATTATTGTAGGACTTTGATTTTGGATTTTGGATGAATCTTTTTGACCTCAAGAGAACAAAAGAACCATAGATAAAAATATCAAATGTAAACACATCCATAATCCATAATCCATAGTCATGATGAGTGTTTAAAAATTGTCGCTTTCGGTTCCATCAAATCTGTATTTTTTTGTTGCTCAAACAAATTCTATAAACTCTAAACCAATTTCAGTTTCTTAAATTTCGCTACAAGGTAAAAAATTATAACACTTTGTTTCAAATACGTAGACCACCTCCCATAAAACGGAAAATTGTAGGACAAAAAGGTTTTTTCCAGTTAAAGTAAAATAAGATGTATAATGTATAATATGCACACGGTGCTTGTTTTTAAAAGTACATCAATAGACAGAGAGAGAAGAAAAAGGAAGCTTCACTTAGTTAAAAAGAGGTTGAACGTTTACAGTAATTACTTTTACCATTTGTCAACGCTCATTTCCCTTGATGCTTCCATTTTACTGGAACCAAGAACCAAGATGACGATATGACGATCGTGATTATGACCACAAGGGGGGAAATCAAAATCCAACATCCAGTTCTTGTTTTCCTCTTTTTACTTGGCTTCTCTCTTCTGTTTTGCGCTTCCACTTTACACTTGTCCATTAGCCTGATTTTTCCACAAACTTTGGTTTTACGTTTTACCGTCTTTAAAGATTAAAGTGTACATTTTCATGATTTTAAAAGAAATGTAATTTGTGCCTGCTAAATAAAACTCTGATATTTTTCTTTGGCCATTTCCACTACACATTTTCATTGCATTAGCTTAAAACATTTTATGATTCCATTCTCCAAGCTGCATTATGTACTATGTATTGTGTACGATAGAGATTAGAACTCTTTCTCCTGGTTTCTGGATTCAATTGACCTTCCTCCGCTCAGATTTTTGTGTTTCAGGTTCTAGACACTAATAATTCTTGATTCTACACTCTAAACTCTACACTCTACACTCTCCTTTCTAGATTCCAGATTGCAGGAGTAATAATGATAAGAGTCCTTTTCTGCCTACGTACCTCTAGTATAAGTTGAAGGGAAAAGCAACGGATTTTTATTTTATACTTTGTTCTCCGTTTAAAACTTGTTCAATGTTCATCCTCGATCCATCCTTATTCAACCGGTAAAGATGCGAGAAAGAACCAAAACCAACAGTAAACTAGAATCTAGAATCTAGAAACTTAAGAGTGGAAATTGGAGTCCGTGTAAAGTATAAAAGTAGATAATCAGAAGGTCAGAGACAAATCCAAGAGAAAAGGAGAAAAGTACTCCATTTGAAGCTATATCACTTGAAAACCAGAGAGCTAGAGAACTAGAAGCAGAACTAGATCTTTGAGAAAAGTAGAAAAGTAGTCTGACAGAATACCAGAGGATACGAGCGGAAAAAGCGGGGAAATTAAATTACTCGTAATGAGATTACATCACGTAACGTTTGAACAGGAACAAAGTAAAAGTTTAGGCTGGGTTTACAAAGGAGGCGCATTTTTGTAAAAGTTTATGCAGTAGTCCTACACATTGTACAATATATAATATATACATGCTCTCTTTTCTCTTTTACCAGTGTTTTACTAACGTATATTTAAATTCTGATTTACCCTTTTCATAACGAATAAGAAATAATCACAGAATCTCCATTTAAATATTGAGTAATGTACTCAAATAATATTATGTGGTATGTAGTGTATAAAGTGATAAAGTACAGGGTGTCATAATAAAATTAAAGGATAATTTAAATGAAATTTTGATGAACATTCACTCATGACTCATGATTCATGCGGTTAATGTCTTTTTCTTACTGGTTTTACTCCAATTTACAATCAAATGTCTGCTTATTTCATCATTTCTGTATGGAGCACAAAACTCAATTTTATAAGAAATTTTAGTGACCGTAGTAAAATTTTTAGTGGTAGTGAATTGTGAAAGTTGAATTTGACAAATTATAGATTTTGTAATCAATTTTTTACCCAAAAAATATCCAACATTTTACATGTTGATTTTAGAAAAATCAGAAAATGACATTACGTTAATGGTCATTATTTTATTTAGCAGTCTACTTTCAATTTTCAGTACATGAGGACAAAAATAGAAAATTTCCCAAATGCCAATGTCAAAGTTATGAAGCATATTTGACTCTGATTGGACGTTGAAAATTGCATAAGCATTTAATTACAAATTCCAAAGTCAAATTCAGAGTATATAGTATAGAGGTTGTGGTGAGAGTGGTAGTTAAATTAATTCAGTCAACCCTCACTTATTTTATAATCACATACGACATATGACAAAGGCAACGAAGCAAGAAATATCTACAAATAAAAAATTTGTGCTCCTTCAACTTCAACAGGACTTCTTGAAATTTCTTGGAATTTCTTGGATAAAGTTGGATGTTGGATCACAAGTTTATGCAGGTTTATTATCTCATGTCTAGAGTCTAGAGTTTAGAGCGTACTGTGTGTTGTGGTTTGTGGTTACCAAGGATCATTTCCATTGTACTCGTGTTTTCCATTTGTCTCTGGTTGAATTGTTGAAATGAAATTTCAAGGACATTTGATATGAATGCATATGAAATTTGTCTTCCTGATCAATAAGAAATGTCATAGAAAGACAAGGTAAAGGTAAACTTTTACAAGGACAAATGACAAATTCAAAACCAAAAGCAAGTTCCAGGTCTTCTTATCCACGAATATTATTTATTATGCTATGAAAGATGAAACTCACCTACAAAACTCGAAAATCCAAAATACTTTCAAAACTCAGGTTCTCGCTTCTAGATTTTAGATTTTAGATTCTAGGTTCTAGGGTAAAAAATTCTCAATATGAAATGCTGAGTCAAATTATCTACAACATACGGAAAATAATACAATTTTGACGGAAACATTCATTTTTTATCATCACAATCACATCAAAATTCAAAATGCAAAAGGATCAACTACACAGAGATCCCACATCTTCCATCAAATTTGAAATTTAATTCTAATTCTAATTGCAAGTAAATTCATTTTGGAATGAATATTTAAATTTAATTTCTGCTCCTGATAATGATCATTCATTCCATCACGTAGGCAATATGCCCAAATGCCCATGCATGCATATTTAATATTTACACAGGCATGAAAATGAAATATTATGTAAACTATGCCAATAAAAATGAATATCATACACTATAAATTTGTAAGCAAAGGGAGGAGAAAGTGAGATTGGTAGGGAAATGAAATTTCCCTTCATATCTCACATTAAAGTTGAAGAAGAAGCTTCAGGTTGGAAGTTGCCACTTGCCGTTTTGATTTACTGGAGATTGGAGACTGGAGATTCTACCACCCACGGAAACATGTCAAATGCTACAAAAGAAATTTATAAGTTAAAAAAGTAAGGCCAGAGTGAGAAAAAGGAAAGGGGCAGGAATCAGAATCAGAACTGTGAAACAACACGTGGTTATATTATGTACTATGTATAGTTCTAGTTGTAGTTGTATTTGGTCAGAAAGGAAGGTCGGGAACAGACAATACAGACAAAAGGCTGTACAATGTACAGTGTACATTTATCTACATGAAACGTGTATTGTGTATTGTATTGTATTTTATCAGCGAGTCTAGTCAAGTGTAAAATCCTCACGGACGTTTCCTCCCATGTATAATTTAATGGAGAACATAAACCATGTGAATCTGAATGTAAATTCGGGAAAAGTATTAGAGTGACTTTCATTTCCAACTGGAAGCTGGAAACTGGAAGGAATGAAGAAATGAGAAATTCAGTCTGTCTGCTCTAGCTGTTGTAGCTCCTGTGTGAATTTAGTTTGTAGATGGAAGATACTAGATAGTAGATAGTACATGTGTTGCACATTGCACATATATCAGTATGCAGTGTGTACTGTGTAGTTGTGTCGTGCAAGGCCGAGCTTTTCTACTTTTCTCTCACTCTCGCTCTCAACTCACAACTCGTAAATATTCATCGATGGAAGTACAAAGCAAAGGAAAGAGAAAGAGAGAGGTAGAACTGAAAATCCGTCTTGTTCTTGTTTTTTTCTCCTTTTCTTTCTTTACTTTAGTTAGCTCATTTTATTCTCTATTCTCTATTCCCATCCTCCATTCTTCATCCTTCATTCTCCATCTCGATTTCCTCAAGCCAAGTCAAGCCCAGTGCAACCGGTTGAGGATTTTTCCTCTTCACTTTCATTTTTCTCATACCTTAAACTTACAAGTGTAAAGACGTAAAGTTGGAAAGATGGGGAAATGGGAAAAGGAGGCTGTAAAGCATAAAAACCCGGTGAAAAAATAAAAAGAAGAGGACATTTTCATTTTCATTCTCAGTCCTCTGTTTTCTACTTTATTGTATTATGCCATTCTAGATTTTAGATTTTAGTTCCAGAACAACCTTCACTTTCACCGTACATTTGCTATCCTCCATTTTCCTTCTTGGTTTTTCAGTCTTTATTCTTGATTCTAGATTCTAGATTCTAGAATCTCCAGCTGTAATTTCACTTTCACTTTCATTGCTGATCTGTATCTGTCCTGCCAGCATTTGGTAGAACTTAGAGGCCAGTACAAGAGAGCCTACCTTCTCTACTCTGGACTCTAGACTCTAGATTCTAGATTCTAGATTCCAGGTCAAGATTTCTGATACCAAAAAGAAAAGGATTCGGCATGCTTTATTTTACTTTCACTCTACACTCTAAACTCTACACTCTACCTCCTGCTTGGATTTCCACTCAATCTTATAAAATAACACACGATGAAATAAATAGAAATGAGAATGGAATGGAGAGAAAAAATCCAACAAAAGCTTATTTATAGAGAGAGAAAACGGAAGAGGAAAAGCTCATCGTTCAATGTTGATATATTACCTGCATCAAGTATCACGAATCAAAAATCTAGAATCTAGAATCTAGAAACACAGAATCACAGAATCAAGACAAGTTGTAATCATCACAAAGTAAACGGTGAACGGCGAAGAGAGAAAAGTGAGCTGGAAAAATAAAAGGAATGAAAAAGACCTGGTGCTGAGAACAGAGGAAAAGGAAAGCAAAAGAGGAAAGCCCTGCTACAGATTTTACAAATCTGAAGCTGGAAGTTGAAGCTACATTTTAAAACACGAAAGATAGAAAAAGAGAATACCAAAGGAAGTTACAACATACAACATACAGAGTCGTTGGGACACCGGAATAAAGGTCCATTGAAGAATAAAAAAAGATTTGTCCGTTTTTTCCTGTTCCGGAACTGCCAACCAGCAGAGAGCAGAGAGAGAGAGAAGAGAGTACGTAGTCCATTCCAAGAATTGTTTACCTCCTACTCGCAGTTTTTGAAAATAGAATGTACACATGCACGTTGCACACACTGCAAAATTTATTTGGTGTACAAGAATATTACACAGTGCAGAATAAAGAGTACAGAATACAGAGCTTTTTGAGACAACAGGACAAAAGACCAGGTTTAAAAAATTCGGTCGGGTTAAATGAAAAGATGGACAAAGTACTAGTAAACGAAGCAGGAGTAAAGTACAGTAAAAAAAATCAGAATCCTTTTATTACTTATCATGTTTTATTTTTATCCCCACTTTTTCAAATGTACCAAACTCGTATACACTACACACGTTGTGTATTGTGTACTTTGTTCCAAGAATTTGAAATTTTAAAAGTCTATGCTCCTCTATTTATTTACCGTTGCCGTGTACAAGAATTTATTAGAATTTTGTCATGGGCCTCGCTTTTTGTACAATGTAAAATATATCAGCACAATTTCTACTGTATTTATATTTAAGGGTAAAAACACTTATATGACCAAGTTAGTCAAACTTCAAACTGCGCATCTTCTTTAAGGGAGAATATCAAATATAGCAAAAAATTTGAACATTATACCGATAAGCATTGAGCATTGCCTTATTTCTCGCTTCAAGTCTCAAGTGATACTGCTCTTTTAGTTTCAGTGTGGTTTACATTTAAGTTCAACAGCCTCAAAAAATAATTTAGTATTCAAAAACTGAGAAACTTGTCTTGTTTATGACGACTTTTGATCTCCTTTGCGAATTTTTTGCTTTATTTTCTCCTGAGGATATCAAAAATTCAAACCAAATTTCAAAGGAATTTGACTCCTTCCTTTTCCTTGTTTTTTTTCTCTTCCTCCAAAGTCAAAAGCCCGAAAGCTCGAAAGCCCGAAAACCAACAGCACAAATCCAACACAAACGTCAAAGCAGGCAATGTATCGGGAGCACAAAAATAGCTATGTATAGTGTATAGAGTATAGAGTATAGATGATCCTGAATCCTGACGCTTGATGCTCCAGGAAAAATACAAGTTACACAGGAATGACCTTTGATTGAACTAGAAAATTGAAATACAAAAATTCCCCGTCTTATAAAACACAGTTTTCTGTATCATATTTCAATATTCAATGCTCAATATAGAAAAAATCCTACAAGATACCTTTTGTTTGAAATTATACACCTAAATTTTTAGTCCATTCGATCCTGTATTTTCAAGAACTATATTTTTCAAATTTTACTATTCCTTATATCACTTCATTCTGTTCTTCAAAAGCTAAATTCACAATACAGTACAATAATGCAATACATGAATGTCTTTGAATTTTGAACGTTGTGCAGTTTGCTTTCGTTGTGCATTGTACATTTTTTAATTCATGTATGAATTATGAATTATGAAACTTAAAAGCATACCAAAACAGAGTACACACTACAAGGTAAAAATGTGTTGACTGTTGACTTATCATTAGTCACAGACTCAATCAAAAAATGTAAAGGAGATGCAAAAGTAAATATTTGGAGAAGAGGAAAGTCCAGTCGAATCCAATTTTCAAGATACTTTTCTAACAAGGATGAACACGTCAGATTGGGCTAGTGAACAGTGAGCATTGAGCATTGAGCATGTATAATGTACAGTGTATGGTGTATAGTGCCAAATGACTATGAATGGTGAGAAAGTAAAAGTAAATGGTACACTTTGTAAAAAAATCGCGATTAAGATTAGTAAGATACATAGAACTTATATCTTACGTATTATATATGCTATATGACATCTCAATTCTCTATAGTTGCTGGGCTCTGGATTCTGGACCCTTTTGAACTCAAGTTTCTCTCTCCCTCTGATTGCTCACACATTTATCTACACTCTACACTCTACACTCTACATCCTACATCCTACATTCTACTTTCTACTTTCTACATTCCACACGCACTCCTCTTTTCTCACTCCAGTTCACATTGAGTATGAATACGTGTATATGTGACTGTGTATAGAATACAGAATACAGATAATCTCCAACGAGATAAGATGCAGAATGAGTGCATGTATTTTTACAAGTTGTAGATTGGTTGGTAGATTCCACACCCGACACTGAACACTGAACATTGAACTTAACACTCAACATATATTTTATTTCCAGGGTCACCTGCTGTGCTCAGGAACGCAGACCAATCGCAGTTATCTCATGCTCTGAAAAATATCACAAGAATTCTCATTTTTTCCCTTAAAAACTTTGATACGCACGTATGATACTTTCTCCATTTTTTGTCTCCGTCTTTTATATTATATGACCACTTGGCATTGGTATTGGTATACGTGCTACTTTGTACTTTGTCTTTGTAGTACCAGTGACCAGAACCCAGAAATTCATAAAATATAAAATAGTCTATAGTTTTCAATAGTTTGGGCTTTGGGCTATGGAGTTTGGAGTGGATATGCGGATGTGTATGCAGAAAATAAATGGCGAGCAAGAGAGTAAGAGAAAGAGATTTTCTATGTTTTTGTCAAGGTCCACACTCAACGCTCAACACTCCACACTCCACACAGAAGTTAACCGTTCACCGTTACTTATCTATAAATGAGAGTTGAAGGCAGAAGGAACTTAATAAAAAAGTCTGAGAAGAGAAAATTCATGTCTAGATCCAATGTCCATTTTCTTGCAGCTTCTGTTCACTGTTCACGGCTCAGTTTTAAAAGTAGATGTTGGCGTTGGCTCAGGTGTTCTTCCACGCCCCATTCTCTACATTTTACATTCTACCAACAAGTTCCAAGTCTCAAGTCTCAAGTCTCAATCCTTTTCATAGTTAGTTCTTGGCCACACGTTAGCTTTGTCATTAGCAAATGAACTGAAAACTGAGAACTACCATATATGTAACACTGCTATCGTACACTTTCCACTTTCTCCTCTTCTGTCTTTTCAACATTATGGTGCATCAACAATTGCAAATAAAATATCCTTATCAACTCTAGACTCAACTCCTTTCCACTCCAACCCAGTCCAATCCAGTCCGATCTCATTCAACTTCATTTTTGCCTTTTCCTCCTAGAAAAAAATAGGGAAAGTTGTTTTTGAGCTTCTCACCACAACCACAACCAGAACCAGAACCACTCCATCTATTTTTCCTTTTATTTCAAAGGAATATTTCAAGCGACAAGAAACAAATGACAAATGGCATAACTATGCACATAGTTAAGTAACTTTCTCATTAATAAATTTCCTCTTCTGGCACAGATTTTTATATGCCGTTTTGCTCTTGTTACCTTGTTTGTGCTTAGTACTTAGCGCTGAGTGCTCAAAGATGACCGTAAACGTAAAGAATTGATGGAAAATGGAAAATCAAGCCAACTTATTTTTCCAACTACTTATTAACCACGTATTTTTGATACCTTAAAATTGGGAAAATGTGAAAGAAAGATTATTTTTTCCTTTATCTTTTCCTATAGATATCGTATACTTTTAGAAGTAATAAGTTGTACTAAAATGTTTAAGGATGAAGAAGGAAGAAAAACAAAATTTACAGAGGGTATAATGTATATTATGAATATTATGAATATTGAATGTGTATATTGTGTATTGAATATGCAATGGAATTAGTAATATAAATTTACATGGAAAATGTAAAGTGTAATATCGTATTATGTAGTGTCTTTTGCTCTTTTCCTGCAGATTCGCATATTGACTTAATTTATTCTTGTAATTTTAGCTCTGCTCTCCTCGGCGAATTGCAGAGGATTTTGTTTCAATTGCATTAACCCTCTTTCCTCTTTCCTCCTTCCTTCTTTCTCCTTGACTTCTTGACTTGGACTTGTTTCTTCTCTTTTTCACAAGCTTTGTGCAAACATAGCTGAATGTCTAATATCTAATATTTAATGTACAAAATCCTCGTTTAATTTATAATTTGAGACCTTTTCACTTTTCACTAAAAACTAAAAAGTATCATACCATATGTCCTGTGTCTTAGTGTTCTGTATTCTGTTTTCTGTGCTACTTTTCCAAGGTGCTTTTAATTAGAAGGGGAAGTTAAATACAACTGTTCATTTTAAGCTGGTTCTGATTTTCACTACGCCGTGGATATAATGTTTGGCTAGTTTTTGTACCATTTGCAATAAGCCAGCAGCAATAAACGTTTGTACATACAGATATTTCATGCTCATTCTTAATGCGTAGCAAGATTTCACAGGATTTACATAAAATATGGATGAGTACATTGTACATTGTGTAGTGTATACAGTACTTAATTCCTAAAAACAAATGAAATATACTAATAAAATCAAAAATCCTAACTTGGTGCCGTTTTTATGTCGCCTTGTGAAAGGATAAGTCCTTTAGGCTCCGGAATCAAAGCTTACTATTGAAACGTCGTGGCTGCCGTGTAAGTGCTACTGTGCGCATGTAGAACCATGGACGATTAGTTTAAAAATCGGTAGATGGGGCCACTACCGACTTCTACATATATCCGCTAGATGACTGCTTGAAGTGGACGCGAAGCGTAATAAATCTGTACACTGTACAGGGTACACAGGCGGACAAGGGGATTTCAATACTCAGCTTCGCTTCCTAAAAAGAAAATTACGAATGATGCAATCTCTTGTAAGTTCTCATTGTTAATTGACACAGGATATTGCAGTAATATCAAACATCAGAATCAGGACATGAAATCTTGCACTAAAGTGCGTAAATCTTTTTCCCCTCATGACTCAAGACGATTTAGTTCAAGATTCAAGTTGGCAGAAAATAAAGCAGATGAGTCGTGTATTAATTCTTGTTATTGGGTACATTGTACAGGGCATTTGCTTCACTACCAAACTTACAATCATCGTCGTCGTCATCTTCCAGTTTGTAGATTGTAGATGCTTCTTGGTAAAAATTTGGAAGGATCTCAAATCTCAAGAAAGAGAAAGTGGAGAGAAAAGTAAAATGTTGAATGCGTAGATTGTGAATATTAGTGAATATTATACAGGGTCACTTACTCTCCTTATCCGCTTAGCCGCTTATTCCTAATTCCAACTTCCATTTTCCCGACTCTCGACGCTCGACGCTCTACTCTCAAGCCTCAATTCGGTGTACTTCTGTATTAAGGCGTCTTTTAATCACAAAAAAATTTGAGGACTGGACGAGAAATTATTATTACAATTATTTGCTGAACTTCAAGCTTCTTATTTCCTCATTTCCTAAGCTACATATAAGAGCAGGAATAATCGAGAGCTAAGAATTGAGACTCGAGACTCGACATACGAGCTACGAGATACGAGTGAAAACTGAATGAAGAAACCATGGATTTTACTACGAAAGCTCCCATTTTAATATCTAATATCAATTTGTAAAATACATAAGATAGAGAAACGGCCTGTTTAATACGCAGTTTACATGCTGACAAAATGTTTAGAAAATATGAGAAATTGGAAATGATACGGATCGTCGGTTGGTTGGTTCGTCCTTTTTTTTTCTTAGAATGACAATCACAATGATGACTATGACGACAAAATCGACGACTACAATGACAACCACGATGATAATGATGCTGATGTGCCAATAACCGTTATAAAAAACATAGTATAGCATGTACCATGTACTACCATTGTGTCATGTATAATAACATATTTTACACACATAAAGCTTACTCCTTTGTGTTCTTCCCGTCCATTCCATTCTTTCAAATTTCATAAACCCTTTTTCCAGCCCATTCTAGGCTCAAAAATGTGGATTATCACAAATAGTGGCGGAAAATGAAGTCTCCTACGTACAATGTGCAATGCACATTTATAAATGAGTATAAAAAGCAGAAAAAGTAATAAAGATAGAAGATAGGAGATATGTTGTACCAGGACCCAAGACGCTACGAAACACGACCTATCCATTCTATTATCATACGATCTTTTACCAGTCGTCTTTGTCATCATTTTATCCCGTCTTTGTGTTTTCGGTTTGTGGATTTGTGGAATACTGAGCTAGATTTTGTTGAAATGAGATAAAAACTCCTTCTCATTGTCCAACCTAAGGACAATGCACATTGAGTAGTCCAAGATCCGAAACAAAAGACAGACGACAGACGAAAGACATTTATAAAAAATCCTATGTGGAGTTGATTTGTTTTGACTTGACGAGACGAGACGAGATGTAGAGAAAGCTGTTAATGGTAATGAAAATGAGTTCACCACAGACACCCAAATAAATGCCTATCACAAAAGTACTAAAGTAAATGGAGAAAACATGTATGTGTTTAAAATATTATCACAACTCACAAGTGCTGGCTCGATACTCGATGAATTACAAAAAATGAAGGTCAGCACTCAGCACCCGCAAAACTTTTTGATTTTTTTTATTCACCGTTAACCGTTCACCGTTCAAAATCAAATCTTGATTTATTCACTTATTTATCATTCACCATTTGCCTCCTCCTCTGCATAATGAGGAATGTGTAATGAATGATTAATGATGATAAACTTTGTGAGCAGTGAGTAGAAAATCTGTAATAAAAATATCAAAACATGTATGTATGGTGTATTTTGAGGAGATTTGTTAAAAAGTAATATGATAAGATATTGTTTTGAGGTAAAAGTTAGAGCATAGAGTATGGAGTATGGAGTATAGAAAAGAGACAATAGAGGTTAGAGGTGATTTATAAATCGGAGGAGGAGCATCTCGTTTCTTTTTTATATTGTTTTATCCTCTCCTCCAAATTTTAATTAATCATCCTCTTGCACATTAATGAATCATTCCGACTACATTCTACGAAAGACATAAGACGTGGAACAGACTGTTCGATGTTCTAGGTCGTAATGAATGAAGATGGCGAGTTATTATTATTATTATCATCATCATATCGTCGACCTTGTGCATCCTCTGTTCTCTCCGTTGTTCGGTACACTCCTTGAGGTATACTCTATAATATTATTCTATACAGACAGTATAATCATAACTCGGTAGTATCATCACACATCACACAGTTATTAACTTTCACATCAGTATTCATGACCAAGCTCATCTTCCCGATGCAACATGGAAGAAAGGCATTGTTTTATACACATCGTTTGTCTCAAATATCCATGAACATGATCGTTCATATTACACGTGTAAAGATCGGGAAAAGGATAATTTTATAACACAACATTTTATGTGTAACCGGGATATTCTATATCGCAACTGTGGCTAAATATACAGAGGTCGGCTCACTACTATTTACTCAAGTTTCGGATTTTTTATTTCTTTTCGTAGTTGACGCTTATTTTGGATGTTGATATAGTGAAAACCCTCAAACAATTCACTTATCAACCGCATAAATCATCTACTATTTTCGCCTAGTTTTGTCAGAATTGGAAGTGTTTGAAAAATTGATGTCCAAAAACCCGTTTCCAAAACTTTCCTTTGACTGACCGGTCTCTAAAATTGACTTGAGAT